>ML776626.1:901531-920033 GCA_009831015.1 Picea engelmannii | reverse complement strand
CTCTTCCTCAATAGGTCATCTCTGCATCACATTCTTCTGTCATTATGTTCTTCTTCTTCTGTTGTATCTCTCATTCTACCTTGTCTCTCTTTTACATTTCATTCCATCCTGTATGTCTATTGAAATTTTCATGCTCAGCCTCATCTCCTTTCTTACTGTTTCATGCTTTTTCCATTCAGAACAACCAACCCAACTCAGTCTGATTCATATTCTTTTATTCAAGTTACCTTGACGATTCCACTTCCCCTTCCAATCGGTAATACAAGGACATATGTCTTGGCAACTGAAACGCTAACCGATTTGTCATTATCTGTCTGTTTCTCTTAACGGATTCATAACTGAAGCGTTAACATGTGAGGAAGAACAACAACCCTCCGATCAATACTTGATCCAACGGTTCAGATCAAATCGGGATTTCAATCATCGCGATTTCAGCATTTGCAATGTCAAAAATCACAAGTCCTCTGGACTCGCGATTCTCTGATTCTCGATGGCTCCTTTAATATGCTAGCCCTCCTGAGCTTAGCTCCCGGTCAACGTGACCTTCACTCCGTGATCTTGTTCTTATCACTTCATCAGAGTTTTGGCACTTACGATGACATAATGTTTATGTCCACGTGATTCACGATTTCCCGATTCGCGATGCGCTTCAGCCGACGCGCTAGCCCTGCTGGCTATAGGCCTCGGCCCATATGACCGTCAGCACATGACCTCGATCAAATCTCTCATCGGGGTTTCGGCATTTTCGATGTCATCATGTACATGCTTATAGAATTCCCGATCCCCGATTCTCCGTTGAAGGAAATCAACGGTCCAGATCTCATTCTTATCCAACGGCTGTGATTACATCGCGAAATCGCATATCGCGATTTCGGAGTTCTTGATGTCAAGAGATTTTGGCATTACAAATTCCCGATCCCCGATACTCTGCTGACATCACACTTGGTTTGACATGTGTTAAATACTGCCACGTGTCACTCTGATTCGTGACTTACCTGTGCCTGAACTATTGAATCTTCCTACCACCTGGCATTACCTGGTTGTGCCACGTGTCCCTAGCTGACGTGGACTGCTATCGTGAATTAGATCGATGGTCTAGATCACATGTTGATCTGACGGTTCATATTCAGTCGGGATTTCGCATATCGCGAAATCAGGGTTTTTGTTGCATTGTGTTCTTTGCATTATGGAATTCCGATCCCCAAAACTCCGATGAGGAGAATCAACGGTCCATATCTCATGCTTTCTTTAACGGCTGAGATCAAATCGTGAAATCGCATATCGCGATTTCGGAGTTTTCGATGTCAAGTGGATTGGACATTATAAAATCTCGATCCCCGAATCTCCAATGACTTATCTCCCTCGCAACTTCTGCAGATCTGACTGTTGTCGGCCTTTCGGGAAATTTGAATGGAATCCAACGGTCACTGGATCTCTGTCTTCCTTCTTCTCTGTAAGCTCTTGTTGTGCGCGTTTTCTTCAATGTTGTTCCTCTTGAGCTTTTACGTCTGAATCCCCAAGGGGTTTTATCCTTCTTATCTTGCCGTCTCTACTGTTGCCATTAATGACAACAACCATCAACACACATTCGTTGCTTGCTCAATATTTTCCAACACTCTTGTTTTTTTGCAAATGGCACTTCCTGAACTCTAGTCTCGGGCTCACTCAATTTCGTGCATTCTCACTAGTGAAGATGTTGTAATGTATTTTGACCATCAGTTTCTCTTCTAACCTCATACATTAGGGGGAATTTTTAATAGACCTAAAATTCCCTACTCATGCATACATGGCATTGGCCTTCTTACTTGCATAATTTTCCAAATCATTGTTGAGGAACTATATTTAGAAAACCAATTTTTAGAGCATGTACGTGCCCTACTTCACTATTGCTTGCATACATACGCTTGCTACATGATAGACATCTCATGTACATATTCTTGTTTCACACTAAACAACCCGTATATACCTCCAAAAGTTGCAAAAATTAAAAATTTGCAAGGAACACATAGGAATTTATGGGTTGTTGGAGGCTTCCCAACCAATCCACCTCCTATAGCCCATCTCCCAACCGAATAAATATCCATTTTTCATATGAAATGAGGTATTGGGGTCTCATACTAAAAACAAGCATTAGAACAGTGAAACTCTACCCAATTACCCTTGCTTTCCTTTCCCAATAATTTGCAACCTTTTGTGAGTTATTGCCTTAGCTTCCCCTCTCTAGCCCCTTTTCTTCCATACAATCCATTCCCTTCCCTTTGAGGTGATCCGTATATTGTGAGAAGAGGCTTATTGAAAATGAAATTGGAGAATTGTTAAGAGGAGCCCAGACTAGGTTCGTGGAGCATCGACCTGCAAAGGTTGAAGCTTCAATCTTTGATTAATGAATAAAAGAATCTCTTTTCCCTATCCCAAATGATGATGTTTGTGTATTTTCTTTGATTTATACATAACAATTTATATATAACCTTAATTTATGAATAGAAATAGCATGCTTGTAGTCTTGTTTTCCTAGTTGTGGATGCAAGTCAGCTTTGGGAGGAGACTTGTAGCCTCGGTAGATCCAGAGCTTGAGGATATCAACACTGAACTTTGCATAAAAGGTACAGTTTCCGACTGACTCTTTCACTTTTTTTGGTTCATCTATATTGGAATGTTTTGGGTAGTGTAGAAATTAGATTGAATTTTAGGGAGTCCTGCACTTTGTCTATACTTTAAATCTTGGTATAGTTATAGGGGGATTTTCCCACTAGCACCCCTAACGTGTTAGTTCAGAGGACTATCTGCGATGGCTGAAATACATTATAATTCCCAGAAGTGGAGTAATGAAGACTTAGCTGAAAGTACTAGTTTCTCATAAGAATATTACAATCCATAATGAATTTGTACACATGGATTCCAAACTGAATTACACTGCATATCCATGTGGAAATATATCAAATAGTTGTTCGTGGCCATGAATAGGGAATACAAAGTGGACATATGCCATAGGTTATCATAGTCATGAACAAAACAAAATGGAGTCCAATGTCAAAATCAAATGAAGATATCTATATAAAATGGAGTACAATCAGATTGATCTCCCATGACCATTGAATTCAATAGGTACTAGTCTAACGAAAGACACCAACAGATAAGGAATGGTGTTACTATAAGTTGGATGTATTCTACACTATCCACTGAAGGTGAAAGTCTACATTATGTGAATAGAGGAGTTGAGGTTTAACACAATGAGACTTCGTTTGATTACCTGTGGTTAAGGTATATTGTTAACAAATGCGAGACAACCCACTGATAATGAAAATAAGTATCAAGGAACCAAGTACATTCTACAAGTGTGAATAAGGGTATTGAGGTCAAAGACTTGAAGAATCCATTGATAAGGAGACATTGATGTATTCCCAATTGTCGATGGTAGGAGAACCTTCCACTGATGATCATAAGCCTCTAGGTACTCATAGGAATCTAGGTCTCAATCCCAGAATAGATGAGCTAAAGTCAATGGAAGGAGACTCACTGAAAGGAGAGAATTAAGGAATCTCTCATCATCCAACACGAGGTACATAGAAATATATTTATTATTAGAAGGATCTTGGATGAATATAATTTTCATGTACCAATGAACATGTGTGTCCCTCACATGCATGAGATGCAAGTAGTGCACGAAAGAAACCCTCTGAATAGAAACCAATAAGGAAAATTGTCGACAAAGGCGAGGAAACCACCGATAAGGCTAATGGAATCCAAGACATTGCATGAATCCCAATGTGTGAATATATTTCTTATCGTCGAACACAAGGGAAACCCCCCAGTCAATGACCAATGAGGAAAGATCATCTGATGGGTTCAAGGTTACCTACCCATGATGAAAGTAGGCCCAAGGCACATGGTAGGACAACAACTTCATGTGACTATGAGATACACTGAGGGTATGGCCGACATTCAAAGTCAAGAGTTCTGATAAGTGGTCAACACAGGATTATAAACTTTCTTTGAACAAGAGCATGAGACATATGGATAAATCAAGAAGTATAGACTTGATAATGATTATTGATAAAAAATTATGATGTAGGAGGCATCAACGAATTCTCCATAAGGACTGGAAGAATCACCAATCAAAGGAGTAAAATTTAAGTAACAAGCTTAGTTTCCTAAGTTCATGCTAAACCCAAATTTTGGATGAAAGGGGACTCAAAATTTTGGGCTCTGTTCAAAGTCGACACGACTGCTACTGATATGAGACAATATTCTTTTCTCGCTCGTATTTTTTTGGTTTTTCATAGGCAAAGAAATGTTATGATACATGAGAGGAAATGAGTTTCACAAGTAAGAAACTAGTTCAAAGAAGTGGAACATACCTATTCTTAATGCAAGTAAGTGTATGTAGGGAATGGACACTCGTGGGGATGTTCCCTCGAAGGGTATAGGGTGTCAAGTTGCAAAGGTTATATGGAAGGCATTGCTTTTCTAGTGAAGAAAATTGAGGAGGTAAGAGGATTATAAAAAGAAAGAGGGAACCAACAATAGGCTCAATAATGAAAGAAGGATGATGGAATGGAATTACAACTTAACTTCAAAAAATTTCCTTTTTCATGGATTTAGTCCCCTATGCCCGAAAAAGTATAAAAAAATACCCAGGAGAACTCTTCTAGCCATTAGTAAATAGAGTATTCCTTTTTTGTAAGTAGTCTACTTGGTCTGGAAAAAGGGTTAAACTTATACCAAACAAACGTCCTTTCAAAACCATTTAACGAGTGTGAAAGAGACATATTCACTTGGCAATATTTTCTCTTTTTCAGGAGTCCAAAAAGAGCTTAACCAAGACTCGGGGATGTTTTTCTAAGCAAAATATAATGGGGGAGGCCATGGCTCCCATGCAGGTCTTCTGGTGAAATCCAACAAATCATTGGTATCTAATACAAGCTCGGAAAAACCAAATATTTCAAAGCCGAGGAGGATAGAATACTTTCAGAGGATCCTTCATCTACAATAGAGCGATGAATGCCCATTATCTGGAAGGGTTTAGAAGAAGGAAGAAGAGGCTCTACAAGATCATTCCAATCAAAGAAAACCACCCGTGGAATTGGAGGGATCGTACTCAGAGAGAGTGGAATTATCCCTTGTTCAGAAGGTACAGAACTAGAAATGCTAAGGACATGGTTGAAATATGCATCACCCCCAAAAGAAGAGTGGGATTGACCAAATATTTCATCGACAATGTCACTTCCTTAGACTTGTCACTCTCCAAGAGAAGAGTGGGATCAATTGAATATTTCAATGGAACAAACACTTCTTCAACCGTTGGTTGAATAGGATGTGAGACAACATGGTCAAGAGATGCATCACTCCCCTAACTAAGAGTGGTTCCGGCCGAAGATTGCATCGACAAAACCACTGGTTGAACAAGATGTAAGACAACATGGTCGAGAGACGCATCACTCCCCAAAAAGGGAGTGGTTTCAGCCGAATATTGAATCAACGCGATCGTTGTATCAACGAAAGAAGGGTTAGAATGTTTGGAAACCAAAGACGACTCAGAACCCGAAAGGCCACTAGACAAGGACCACATTTCTCGTACCACTACAATAGCAGGGCACAAATGAGTTAGATGATCATCTTTGCAAAGTATACAAAGGAAATTGGGTTTATTTCCTATACGTCTAGGATTATCAATAATATTAATGCCCCCAACATGACTTGCAGTGGCTAATGACATGCTCCCATCATGAATTCAAGAGGCTAGTAGCAGATCTCCAACATGATCTGCAGAGGTTTGTGATGTTTGTCCAGTGTGACTAGCTTTGACTAGAGTTGTTCCCCCAACATGACTTGCAGCGACAGGTTGAAGGTCTTCAACATGACTAGAAGATGTTGGTGAATTAATGTAGTATGACTCACAATGATTGTAATTGTGCTTCCGACATGACTTGCAATGACTAGTTGCGACATCATACACTACTACATATGGGGGGATTATTCCACAAATTTTTTCCATGTTTCCATTATTTTCATCTTTTTTTTAAATAGAGTGGGATTTTCATCGATATTGCCATGAAAGTTCATCGCAATATCCACGAATAGGTTATTTTAACTTTGTCGGGATTTCCGTGGTAATTTTGTCGCTATTGCCATGAACTTTTGTGGCAATAGCGATGAAAATTTTGCCTATCTCATTGGTCGATGTTAACAGCTAGTTGACTATTTGATCTATATATAACTGGCTTTAAGAGACTTTGCGACACAATTGCTATAGTTGCAACACTATTCTTGGATTTTGTTTGAACTGTTTATTTTTTCCATCACCCACCGGTTGAACAAATCCAATTCTCGATCTACATAGCTCAGATTTTGAACTTGCAAGGTTAGTATGCTTTTTTTTATTGATGTACTCATTTAACTTGTAAATTTTTGTTCAAATGTCCAAATTTCATGTAGCTTGTTTTTTCCTTGATAATATATTATATGTGTAGTACCATATTTCATGTCTTTGGTTTTTGGATCTAGTTAGTATATTCTATGGAAAAGGGTATGTGGATTCCTTAATATTCTAGGTTTATGGAATCCACATACCCTTTTCCCTTCAATTGTAGCTAGAATGTCTCTCTTTTCATTGATAAAGATATCGAAGTGCTCTTGAAACTCAACCCTGATCGGTGAAATGATAATAATTGATTTTCCTCTCTCTTTTATTTTTAAGAACTAACAAAAAAACACCAGCAAAACTTGATTGAAGATTTGATACCACTTGTTACATCCCTAGTACCCAAATGGGATCACACTTGCATAAATTGAAAATAATATAACAGTGACAATAATGGTTGGGATACTTGCACACCTAATGGTTGGCTACCACTTACTAATTCAATTAAATGAAGGAAGAAATCTCCATGAATAAAATCTTGAAGTTGATTGTTATATTGATAAATGATAAGTTATGGTATATATAAGATAGGGAGGAAACTCATGTTTATAACATTAAGATACATAAACACTAACCCTAAAATTATGTTAGGTATATATGTCGTTATTATATAAAGGAAACATTTGTACACATATGACCTTATTATATAGATGTTATCTATGTCGTGATTAGGCACATAATAATCACTTTTAACTAACCACTTTCGACCATCTTAGCTTATGGTTAGCCACCTTTAACTTTCTTGGCTTATGACTAAGCACCTTTAACAAATGAACTTATGATTATATACCATACTCTTCCAATATAAATAAAGTATATTTGTTTCAACTTTCTCAATAAAATCCACATACCCTTTTCTTATATGTGATGTTGTTTCTCTCAAATTTTTATAATCACACGCAATTCTAGATGTAGTGATTAAATTTAGTTTGTAGTTGATGTAACTTGTTTATACACTATTAATAAGGAGTATCTAAAATATAAAAAATTCATGACGAAATCTACGATAACATGATGAAATCTACTAGTCGGACAATGAAAAATCAGAACATGCCAAAGTGTCTTAGAAAATAAAACGGTGACCATTGTATGTAGGATAAAATTGTGACCATTGTATGTAGATGCAAATCAACACGTCATAATTTAAACCAACCCAACCCAATTGTGGATGACAAGTGGTTGGAATTCTTTTTTTAGTGGTGAATTTCAAAGATTGGCATTTTTTCTACAAAACAACTTAGAGGCTAGTATATGGTGTCGAGTGATTTAATTTTGAGAAATTTTGAACACTTTCGTTAAATGGTGTGTAATTATTTTCCATGTTGATTCAATACACACTACTCTAAAGTACAAATTGAAGCATATCAATCTTAATAGTTAATCGATAATAAATAAAAAAGCATGTCAAAATGTCTTAGAAGAAATAATTGTGAGGATTGTAGGTCATTGTAAATAAGCGTATCATAATCGAAAGGAGTAGCTAAAATATAAAATTTTGACAACTTACTGTTTGGTATGGTGTATGTAAGACAATTACTTCTCAAGACAAGGATTTGTCACTATGAAAGAAAATGACAGGAAGATTGCTCGGTTAAGAGTGGCATTAGAGGCGAGGGCTAATGAAAAATGTTATTTCCCTTGCTATGATTGCAGAGGCTTGCAAAAAAAAAAAATTTAATAACAACATCTCAAAGAAATGGTAGGGAGAAGGGGCACGTCGAACGGGGTTATGAATATCGCCCCTTGGTAAGAGGATTCAATATTTAATGCATTCTCTCTAATAATCAGTATGTCATGAATTTTAGTAATATTTATTATCAGGATTTTTATATTTTCTATACACACTAACTTTTCTATGTTGTTTTTAAATATATAGACAATGCCCCCAAAATGTCAACCTCCAGAGAGTTATTTGCCAAGCACTAGCAGAAATACTCCTTTACAGGGTGATGAACTTCGAGATCAAAATATTGAAGTTGTTGGTCAAGTTCTTTATGATGATATGGATGGACATAATGTTAGTGATTCAAATCAGGAAGATGAGATACACAGATTGATCCAAGAAACATTTGCTCCAATGGATGAGGACAACCAGGATGATAGTCATGATGTTGATCCTCTACTTGAGAAGTCACATCAACCTCTTTATGAAGGCTCAACAACAAATATTTTATTTTCTATATTGTTGTTGATGAACCTGAAGGTTTTGAATGGTTTATCAATCACATGCCTCACACAGATACTAAGGTATTTAATTTGTTAATTATTTATTCTTACATGTTCACAAATACTTAAAAGGTTCAATTTTTTCCTATATTGCTATTGTTTTCTAATTTGTAAATTAGTATATTGGATGAGATATTGATGATTAATATTGTTTACATTGACCTATTGTTTAGAATTTTGTAGATTGTTAGTTGAAGTTCTATTACCGACGTCAAATATTTTTCCACACACATATCGAGAAATATATGTGATTTTGAAACAAATTGGAATGGACTATCAGGCTATTGATGCATTTCCGAATGATTATATCATATATTATGGACAATATATATTAGAAAATGAATGCCCACAATGTCAAATAAGTAGATATCAAACCGATAAAGTGTCAAAGAAGGTGCCTCGCAAAGTTCTTCGTTATGTTTCGATAATTCCACATTTCCAGTGGTTGTTAAGGTGCCAAAGTATAGCACAATTTATGGATTTCCATGCAAAGAACATAAGTCGAGACGATGTTCTTCGAATGCCTGCAGATGGTTCTGCATTGAACTACATCGAAGAAAAGTGGCAATTTTTTAAAGAATAGCCTTGTAATGTTAGACTTTCGTTGCCAGTTGATGGTGTCAATCCATTTGGAGAGGTTCGTTCTACACACTCAATGTGGCCTATTTTTTTTATAAACAATAACCTTCCTCCTTGGATGTCGATCAAGAGAGAGCACACAATATTGGCAATAATTATTCCAGGTATTTAATTATCTTTTATTTTCTTTAAAGTATGACAAAATATTTTGTTTCGTTGTTTTGTGCATGGTAATTATTTCTTTTATATATAACAACATCTAGATAAGTATAATTAATCATGAAGTATGTTGAACCAATTAGGTAGGTACAGGGTTAAAGATATGAACGTATATATTGATCCTCTTATCGATGAGTTGTTGAAGTTATGGGCTGGCGTCACTATGTATGACATCTCTAGATCAATAGGGAAAAAACGACTTCAATTCCATGGAATACTATCATGGACAATTCATGATGCTCTCGGGTTAACACAGTTTTGTGGTATATTGTTACTTTATTTTGTGATTTAATATTATATATATATATTGAAAATATATGCATTATTTTAAATTGTAACTCTAATTTGACGCTACATTAATTCATATATCTTGTAGGTCTTCAAACAAAAGGTAAATTTGCATGCCCAGTTTGCGATCCGAGGATAAAATCTTGTCGTTAAAGGAGTTTAGGAAAGGAAGTGTTTGATGGGTATATGGAATTTCTGCCTAAGAACCATAGTTATCGAACTATAGACAAAGAAAATTTCAATGGTAAAGAAGAAAATGGAAAAAAACCACGAAGAATGACACCTCGCCTATGGAAGTTGGAATATATTAGAAATTGTCAAGGTACGCAAATTATTTATGCATGACATATTATATGATTCTTTGGTTAATTTCATTAGTATTAATTTCATTTTGTCCCATTAATTAGTGTTAATTTCAATTTGTTGATGTTTCATTAATGTTGTTAAGGAACGAATGGTCTTCCACGAGGAATGAAAAGTTACCTGATGCAATTCAGTAGATTTCCATACTACGAGCACCTACAAATAGTTCATCTATTTGATACAATGCATATCGGGAAGAACATAACATAATTTTTATGGTGAATATTAGATGGAAGGACTGACAAAGAGAGAATTGGAAAGATTTGTTGTAACATCCAGGAAGATAATCACGCATTGCAAAGTGTTATTATTAATTCTAATTGCGATGGTCATGAACAAAATACTAGTATTCCTTGGTTATTGATGGAGCAACAGAGAAATATTGTAAAAGAGGTCATTCGAAAATTTAGGTTTTCGACGTGGTTTTCGTCAATCATACAAAATATCTTAATGAAAAAAGATGATTTTGGTGGGGTTAAAACACATGACTGGCATACAATCATTAAGGTAATTAGTAGGTTATAATATATTTCCTTATTTGTACACATTTTTTGGGAACCTACAATAATTAGTTGTTTTTTGTTATAGTATGATCTACCTTTATCTCTCCCAAACAACTTTGACAACAAAATAAAACAAATTATTTATGTACTTGAGGTAAGTATTGTTTTATAAGGAAAATGTACTTCTTATGTGATTTGTAGCAGAACTTATTGACATATTATGTTTAATCTGCAAATTTATGTATGCCTTCATATTATTTTATTGCATCGACATTTGTAGGTGGTTGTCATCAAAAGAAATCCATAAAGAATATATAAACTATTGGAAGAGAGAAATTCCCTGACTAATGTGTCAAATGCAACAATATCTACCTCCAACATTTTTCAATGCAAAAAAATAATACCTCATACACCAAGTTGAGGAGATTGAATTATGTGGACCAGTACACACAAGGTCGATGTGGATGGTGGAGAGGCAGTTGAAGTCAATGAAGGCTTTTGTTAGAAAAAGAGCACGTTCGAAGGGTTCTATGGTTGAAGAATATATGGTATATCAATGCATGGTGTATATTACTCAATATCTACCTAAATTAGCAAAAAATATGAATGTGCCTCGCATTTGGAATCTTGACTCCATCAACAAATTTGAAGGGGAGGTCTGATTGGGGAAAGGTAAAACAAGGATTGTGAAAGGTAATTATTAGATGTTGACATAGATTTAATATATTACACATTTATTAAATTATTCCTTTATTAACAATAGATAATTAATGATATTAAATTGTTACAATATCATATAGTTGCTCGAGAGTGGGATTCTTTACATTTATACATTGTAAACAACCTTGATTGGATGGAGCATTGGATAGAATATACTGAAAAATACTTTGGTAGGTTATCATGGGAAGGGGTGAGTAATATGATTAAAACAACACATCATCATTGAGATAAATTTCCTGATATTACATCAAGGGAAGTTGATTTAGCCTTTGGTTTAAAAGATAAACAAGCAAGTTAAATTTTTTACCCACATTTTCCTAGTTTTTTCCCAATTTTTCAATGTATTTGGTTTGTTTAATTTTTGAAATATATATTTAGTAAGTCCTATATGAGGATTATTAATTGGCAATTTATTTTTTAGTTGTTGTCTATGTTGCAGTTGAAACATCACAAGGCTATGTCGTGTAATGGTTGTAAATTTTGTATCAAAATGTTAGATGATAAGATGAAAACCTCAGATTGTGGGATAACTGTAGTGTTTAAGGTCACCAACATTTCCTCTAGAAGTGTCAGAAATCCAGAAGAAACTGGGAATAGGTACTATGGCCATTTGGAGGATATAATTGAGTGTGATTTTAATTCCTTTAAAATAGTTTTGTTTGAGGTTAAATGGTACAGGCTATAGATGCATGAACGTGATCCTGAAAGAATTGTTATTGAGCATGATAATGTATTTACCATGATTAATACAAGGGCATTTGAACTGGATATAGAGCCTTATGTTCTTCCAAGTCAATGTGAGAAAGTATTTTACTCAGAGGTACCTAGTAAATAAGGTTGGTCATACGTTGTTAGATATGATCCAAGAGGAAGACCAGTAAAATATAATCATGTAGTTGAGGATGAAGATAATAACGAGTAAGAAGATCGTGATTATGCAAATCAAGAGCATGTGCCTCATGTAGTCGATGTGTCAGACAATGAAGTTGAAGAAGTGGATCATCCAAATGTAGGAGATGACGATATCATTGACGATATTGATAACTATATTAGCAAAAATGGCGTTGATGATGATGTTGATAGGAATGATCCTTTCACCAATATCGATTTTGAACTAGATCCTAATACAGATGTTGATCTAGATGAAGAAGAAGATGATTGATATTTAATTGTTGAAAAGAAGAGGTATGTGTTTATATCTTTTATATGATCTTCATATGTTTTTATTTTGTATAATATAGTATATGATACATGTTCTTTAGAATTTCAAATTAGGTAATATGGGGAAATTGAGAGTGATGTGAGCGGGGGGGCATAATTAGAGCTTCCACTTTCACGTGGTTTCCCCTGTTTAGTAGAGAATGAACTGTTCTCGAAACCAAGAGGATCTCTACGTGACTCCTCCTAATCATACCAATGATGTAGGTATGTCCATCATAAATTCAAACTGTGAATGGAGCCAACGTTGAAAAATTTTCAAACTATTTCTAAATGCATTGAAATTTGACATGGATAGACTATTTGCATGCCTTAACGACATGGGAGGGTTTCTGGACTCAAATTTGACTCACACACCCACTTTATTCCATCATCAATTCATCATGTAAACCATAAACCCTAATTTAGTGGAGTCATCGATTTGTCGGGTTTTAGTGTTCCGAGTGAATGGATGCATTGTTGTTGACATGGAATGGGACAACACATGTACCTTCTTAATTTTCTTCCTTCACTTGATGTGGGCCTGGTCATTCCTAGCCTTGAATTGAAGGTTGCCCCTAGTCTTAGTCATAACCCTTCATGACAGTTGTCACCCAACAATCATTAGATCACAAGGTTGGAGGCATATGGGCATTGGGATCATGAGGATTTATAACCCTACAGTAACAAGAGACATTAATTGAACTTTGACTATATTGAAAGGTGCTTGCAATTGAAAATACTAACAACCCAAAACTAAAAGGGATCAATACATAGATTGTCAATGAGAGGTGATATGTTCTTGGTGTGTAGGAATAGGCCTAGCACCTTCAAAATTATCATTCTCCAAATATCCTATACAAATTTTACAAGGAAATTGTACTAGGACTAGACACGGGCAACAGTGACCTGTGAATGGTGCCGATGTTGAAATATTTTCAAACTGTTTCTGAATGCATTGAAATTTGACATGGATAGACTATTCACATGCCTTAACAATATGGGAGGGTTTCTGGACTAGTTAGAGACTATCTTGGTTATAGATTAAGGGAAATATTGATTATTATTGCTATAAATTAGGGTTTGGTATTTATAGTTGTTAGTGGCTAGGTGTTGGGTTATATTGGTTAATGGTTTAAGGGTTAAGGGTGATAAAGGTTAAGAGTAGAGGGTGATAATGATCATAATGGTTATGTTTTAAATGAGTTAGGGGTTAAATGTCTTAGGAGTTATGGTAACTTGGATTTAGTACATGATTATGTAAATTATAAGGATTAAGGATGATATGGGTAAGGTATTATAGAGGTTAGGAATTAAATTTGTTAGTGGTGATAGTGATTATGATAAATGTTCATTATAGGGGTTAGGAGATATAGGTTCTAATGGTTATAGTGGGTATACTTGTTAATGGTCATAGGAGTACAACCTGAGTGGGCCTAATTGTTAAGAACACATGTTTCCTTCTTGGAGGTCACATCTCCAAATCCAGAGGGGGGTAGGATATGCACATGTCTGTAGATTTTAGCAATCAAATCATTGCACTGAGGGGTTACCTTGTCCCACAAATAAGGGTATCTCATACACCAATTTGGTGCTTGGCTTGGACGTGAACTTAAAATATATATCGTTATAGTTATTATTATTATTATTATTGTTGTTCTTATTATTATTATTATTATTACTATTATTATTTAAGGGTTGGGTATAATGGGTTAATAGTCATCAGGGTTAATGTTTCCTAATATTACATGGGTTGGGTGTGATAGGGGTTGGAGATGTAAGGGATAATAGAGATAAATTTCTACAGATTTTATAGGTGTTGGGAATCAGGTAGGGTCGATGTTATAATGGTTAAGGATTATAAGGTTATGGAAGTTAGAATCTTATAAGTTATAAGAGTTAGTGGTTTACATTTATAGGGTTTAATCATTTTAAGGATTGGGGTTATATTTTTTACAAGGGTTAGGGGTTACATGTTATAGGAGTTGCGTGCTAGGTGTTATAAGGGTTAAATTTTATATGGGTTAAGGGTAACAAATAGTAGGGATTATGAATTATGAACTTTAAGCATTATAAGTGCTACAGGTTATACAATTATAATGGGTTGAGGTTATAAGAGTTAATTAGTGGTTATACTAGTAAGTAGTGGTATGAGCCATATGGGATAATCGTGATAGTGCTTTAGATGAAATTAGTCGTTATAGGGATAAGGGTTTTGTGTGATAAATGTTATCAGAATCAAGGATTATGAATATATAGCAATAAGTTATTAGTTATTAGACATTTTGGAGGTTATATGGGTTAGGATTTATAGTGGCTAATGGATATAAATGTTAAGGGGCATGAGGTTATAAATATCTTGATGTTAGGAGTTACAAAATTTATGAGGGATAATGGTTGGGGGGTGGGATTTATGTTGGTTTTAGGTGTTATATAAGTTAGTTGAGATTATAGGTGTCATAAGGGTAGGGGTTTATAGGTTTGGATTAGTATTTATACTATTTAATGTTGATATGGGTTGTTAGGGTTAGCTAGAGGCTATATTGGTTATGAATTAAAGGTGATATTGATTAATATTGTTAGCAATTAGGGATTAGTTGTTAAGTTTTATTAATTGTAATTGTTAGTTGCTAGGTGTTATAGGTTATATGGGTTATTGGTTTAAGGGTTAAAGGTCATATAGGTTAAGAGTAGAGGGAGACAATGATTCTAAGGGTTGAGGTTTAAATGAGTTAGGGATTAAATGTCTCGGGGGCTATGAGAATGGGGGTTTATATGATTATGGAAATTATAAGGTTTATCCATTATACAAGCAAGGTATTATAAAGTTTACAAGTTATATTTGTTAGTGGTGATAGCAATTACAATGGATGTTCATTATACTAGGGGTTAGGATTTATAGGTTTTAAGGGTTATAGAGCTTATACTTGCTAGTCATCATAGGATTTTTAAGATTTGGGTATAATGAGTTAGTTAGGGTTTATATTCATTAGGTGTTAGAAGGATTAAGGACTCTAGTGATAATACTTTTAGTAGTTATAAGGGTTGGGGGTATCAAGGGTTAATAAATATAAGTGTTATGGATTATTGGTTATATACATTAAATGGGTTTTGGGTTAGATGTTACATGGGATGGACACAATAGAGGTTAGGGGTTATGGTTGTTATACATTATAACAGTTAGGTAGAACACGGGTAATAACAGTTAAATCCATTAGGTGTTATAATGATTACTTGAGTTAAGGATTATAAGAGTTAGGGGTTGATCATGATAGGGTTTAAGGGTTATAAGGTCATATGTCAGAGGTTAAGGGTTATAAGGGTATATAAGCATAAGGGTTAAGGTTTCTTATGATTACATGGGTTGGGCATTATAGTTATCAGTTGGGGACGTTATCAATAATAGGTATGACAATCTATAGATTTTATAGGTTTTAGAAGATTGGTGGGGCTTAGGTTATAAGGGATAAGGATTATGTTAAGCCCTAATATTGGCTCATTACCCCTTAATTGGGGCATATTATATTAGTAATTTTATTTTATTTATGTCGGCTTTAGGCCATTAGTTGTAATTATACCTCCTAGTCTCCTATATATAGCAAGGAGACATTTTCATTTTGAATCATCTTGTACTTGAACATTTAAGTGGGGTAAAAGGAGGTTTCCCCCTAGAAGAGGATTATTATCTTAAATTATCTCTTTTTCAAGGCGTTGAGTACTTTTTCAGAGGATTTTCTATGCTATATTGATATTTGGTTCTTAACATATGGTATCAGAGCTCAAGGTCTTGGGGTTTCACTATTACATCTGAGACACCTTGGTATTTTCGCTATAAGTTTTTTTCTACAACGTTTCAAAAAGAACGACCTGGAGGATATTTATTAGACGGATCAGGGTACATTGGGTTAAAAATTCAGCTCCTGAGACCTTATAATTTTGGAGATACAACCTATACAAGATAGGGTTCTGGAATCATCCTGAACTGAGTCATTGTGGAATTTTCACTATAAAAACTTTTCTGTAACGTTTCAGAACCTAAAATATGGAGGCTATTTACATAAATTTGTAAGGTATCTATGGTAAAAGGTTCAACTTCTGGGTCATCTTAAATTTGTAGATACACCTTATGTAAGATAGGTTATCTGACTAGTCCTATTGACTAGTCTCAAGAAGGTGTTCCAGGTAAAACAATCATAACTTCTTTCTAGAGTATCCAAATTGCATGGGACTAGTTTCATTGGATCATGGATAGTTTGTAATATTTCTGGTGCGAGTTTTAGAATTTTATATCAATTATTTTGTGTGGGGCACACTATACAAGTGAGGTCTCCTGGAAAGGACAAAAATCAACAAGTTGTGGGGAAGTTACTATAAATTCCACTTGGCACATCCAATTTTGATCAGACCTGTGTCATTGCAGAGAAGAAATATCAGATACATATATAAAAGAAAGTTTCATACCTAGAAGGGCCGAAACGTGGGAGATAAAATAGAACAATTATTGTCTAGTAGAACCACCTCAAAATCAAGGTTCAAAAGTGATACTTGGCCAACATGCCACCCAAAAAGGGAACTTCTACACCAAATAAGCCTCTAGAAAATCCTACTTGAACTCTTGATGAAGGTGAAGAAATGCGTAGGGACATAAATGAACTACAAAATAAGATGGATTCAATGGAAGCTAAGTTGGATACTAAGATGGATTCAATGGAAGCTAAGTTGAATACTAAAATAGATGCTTTAAAAGGGGAGATCATGGAAGTATTGAAAAATTTCGTAACAGAGAGGACACCTGAAAGTGAAAATGCATCCCATGAAATTCATGATGAGGACACAAGGAAGGCGAATGAAGAATGGAGAAACTCCAACTTTGGTTTGAATACCAACCACATTCCTAAGATTTATATGAGGAAGTTTGATGGCAAGGACCCAATCACATGGATACTTCAGATGGAGCAATTCTTTGATCTCCATAAAGTGCCACATAGACAAAAGGTACGAATTGCTTCTTTATATTTATAACCTAATCAATTTGTATGGTATCGATGGGTTTGTTATTGCAAATCACTCATCACTTGGAAAATTTTCACGGAAGAAATGATAGCACACTATGAGGATACAAAGAGTAATACCTTCTTTATCCAATTGATAAATCTCAAGCAAAAGGGTTCAGTTATTGAGCACATTGAGAACTTCCAAAGATTGAATATAAAGGTAACCAATATTCCAGATGAGCACTTGATTGATGTATTCATAGGAACTTTAAAGGATAACATTCAACTTGAGGTTCTCCTTTGGGAACCCAAATCATTGGAGAATGCATTTAAGGCGGCAAGAAATGTTGAAAGTAAAAATATGGATATGGCTACTAGAAAGACCAATCCTAACATCTATAGAGAGAAAAATGCTCCTTCTTCTAAAACACCTCAACCTACAAGGTTGACACGTCAACAATTGGAGGAAAGAAAAGAAAAAGGTTTATGATTTAATTGTGATAGCAAGTACAGTAAGGGACATAAGTGTGGTGAGAATAAATTATTCTACATAGATTGTGAAGAGGAAGATGAACAAGAACAAGAACCATCTCAAGATGAAAACGTAGAAGTAATTTCATCTGAAGAGTTGACTCCCACGATATCGTGTAATGCATTGGTTGGAATTATCACTCCTCAAACCCTCAATATCGAAGGATACATCAAAAAGAAAAAGGTAATAGTCCTAATTGATTCTGGAAGTACTCATAATTTCATTCATTATAAATTAGCCAAAGATCTCAATTTGTTTGTATATCCAGTGCTAGAGTTTCAAGTAATGATTGCAGATGGAGGAACTATCAATTGCTAAGGAAAATGCAATAAGATCAATCTTACTATGGGGGAATATGTAACGAATAGTCCAATGATTTCTATACCCATGGGTGGTGCAGATGTTGTACTAGGAATCCAATGGTTACAATCATTAGGAACAGTGGCTTTTAATTTTCAAG
>ML776626.1:884343-900286 GCA_009831015.1 Picea engelmannii | reverse complement strand
ACTGCAACAAAAATGGCACCATTTATGGCACTTTATGGATACCACCCTCCTTCCATCACTTCTTCTCTAAAAGAAAAATATAAGGTTCAAGCAGTGGAAGATCACATCGAGAATCAACAACAAGTTCTCCAAATCTTAAAGGAGAACCTGACCATGGCACAAAATCGCATGAAACAACAAGTAGATCAACATCGCAGTGAAAGAAATTTTGAAGTAGGCGATTGGGTATTTTTAAGACTACAACCATACAAATAGATGTCCCTCAAGCAAGCCAAGAAGGATAATAAATTATCGCCAAAGTACTATGGCCCTTATAAGGTGTTCCAAAAGATTGGTACTATGGCATACAAATTGGAGCTACCTGCATCTTCACGAGTACACCTAGTTTTCCATGTTTCATGCTTAAAGAAGGTTATAGGCGACAAGATCCCAGTTCAAACTATATTTCCAGAACTTGACGAGGAAGAAAAAATCATATTGGAGCCTGAAGCCATCACTAACACAAGAATTCGCCAACTCAGGAATAGATCCATTTCAGAGTATCTTATTAAATGGACAAAACTACCGGCTGAAGATTCCACTTGGGAAGATGATTCTTTTATAAAGAAGCATCCAAAGTTACTCAAGCATTGCAGAAAACACTTGTCTTAAGGGGAGGGGCATGTTAAGCCCTAATATTGGCTCATTACCCCTTAATTGGGGTATATTATATTAGTAATGTTATTTTATTTATGTCGGCTTTAGGCCATTAGTTGTAATTATACTTCCTAGTCTCCTATATATACCAAGGAGACATTTTCATTTTGAATCATCTTGTACTTGAACAATTAAGTGGGGTAAAAGGAGGTTGCCCCCTCGAAGAGGCTTATTATCTGAAATTATCTCTTTTTGAAGGAGTTGAGTACTTTTTCAAAGGATTTTCTATGCTATATTGATATTTGGTTCTTAACAGATTACAAGATTATGGAATTCATGATTTTATTGTTGAAATATTGTAACTGCAAAGAGTGTTATATTTATTATTGATTTATTATTCAACTCATAAATCCCCTTTTGTGGATTGATCACTTCGGGCATTGTAATTGACCAAATCCTGTTTTGCGGATTGGTCAAACCCAAAACTAAAAGGGATCAATACACATACTGTCAATGAGAGGTGATCTGGCCATGGTGTGTAGGAATAGGCCTAACACCTTCAAAATTATCATTCTCCAAATATCTTATACAAATTTTACAAGGAAATTGTACTAGAACTAGACATGGCCAACAATGAACTCCTTTTGAATGGTAGTGCAACTAATTAATTCTACCTCCTTTTGAATGGTAGTGCAACTAATTATTCTTTTAGCTTTTAGAAGTACTTGGGGCATTTATGGAGGTGTAATTTCCAACAGTCTTGGTGTGTCACTTTCTCTCACAAGACTTGTAATACATGCTGGGAGGTGTTTCTTGTTGCGTCATTGCTACAATCTTCTTCGCAACCCACTTCTTATTCTTCCCATAAATGACACCTTGAACCACCACAAATGACCTCTCAAAGGCATCCTTTGCCAATTAGGTATATAGGTAACACTAACATTCTTGAGCACTAGGTATGGGTCTCGAGGCCTTGACATGGTCAAGGGAGGAAACATGAACTTTAGGCATTAAAGGAAGCTTTCAATGAGTCGGGTCCAATAAGAATGCCTCATATAATCACACAAGGCCTTATGAGGGTATTCCAACCTATGGTTGGGGATGTCGGTGCCACTAGGTGTTTTTGAGTAGTAGGTATGTGTCTCAAGGTATTGGACATGATATAGGGAAGAAGGCCATGCCTTAGGTTCTAAAGAAATCTTTGATTCATCTAGAGCCATGAAAAATGCCTCAAAGTACCACACATAAACTCCAGAGGGGTATCCTTGGCCTCTAAGAAATGATACTAGTTCTCTCATAAGGTTTTGAGCATTAGTTATGGGCCTGAAGGCCTTGATATGGTTGAGGGGGGAACCCAAGACTTAGTCGAAGTACAAAGCTTATAGGCATCCATGGCCAAACATGACACCTCAAACTAGCACACCCAATCTCTCAAGGTTTTAGGCAACTTCTAGGGCTCAAATTTCATGAATGACACCTCAAACCACCATAGATGACCTCTCGAGGGTATATTTGGCATTCAAGTGGGAGTATGGGCATCAATAGGATATTTTGAGAACTGGGTATGGGTCTTGGGTCCTTGGAAAAGATCGAGAGAGAAAACCCAAGCCTTAGGTCCTAAAAGGAAGTTTCTAGGTATGTAGGGCCTACAACGACATGTTGAACCATAGTATTAAATATATATATATATATATAATAATAATAATAATAATATATTATATAATTTATAATTTATAAATTATATATAATATATATTATTATTATATATATATAATAATAATAATATATATTATATATAATTTATAAATTATAAATTATATAATATATTATTATTATATTATATATATATATATATATTATAAATTATAAATTATATAAATTATAATATATAACTTATAACTTATATATATTATATAATATATAAATTATATTATATATAAATAAATTAAAAACAAAAAATAAAAATAAAAAACCAAAAAAAGACGAATAACAAAACAAAGCTTTGAAAAATAAAATAAAAATACATTTGAACTGATCACTCTCGCGCTCATTAGCTACACACAGAGTAGAGAGGAGGAGGGCATGCATGCAAGGTGAAGGAGGGCTCACGCAGAGGAGGAGGGTGCACGCAGAGGAGGAGGGAACACATAGAGGAGGAGGGAACACATGTAGAGGAGAAAGAGGGAACACTCATAGGAGAAGGAGGGCACACACACATAGGAGAAGGAGGGAACACGTAGAGGAGAAGGGCGAGGGAGAGGGTGATGATGGTGAGTAACTATAAACACTTCATGAATTTACATTGTGTGCTCAATATTCATCATATTCCCACATATAAAAATCTCCCTCCATTGCATATTCCTTGATGTGTTGAGCACTGTCCCTTGTGGGATCCTCCCTTCGTGATTTGGTGCTTGACTTTGGGCGCTGATCTTTGTTATGTGTTGTGAGTTGTGTTGTGTTTTTTGACCGATAATTGAATGACTTTGGTGCTTTGAGATTGGGCATCGGGCCCATTATCTTTTTAAAACCCTGCAGATAAACCTTAGTAAGCCCATTATTTTCTTAAAAACCTACAAATAAACCTTAGTAAGCCCAAGAGCATAAGACCATATTTTTTATTTTCCCAACTTGTAACATTTTTGCCCCAAATTCCATATTTTTGTCGATCATAACATTTGGAATTTGAAATCAACTATATGGTGTTATTTTGGAAGATAACATTCTAAACTATGATTGAAACAACGAATTGCAATTTCCTTTTAAGCAACCAAGGACAGTCGAAACCACTATGTAGCATATAATCAAATGTCAAAGTGAGTAGAAATGCATGTGCAATGATGTTTCAACATTTGTTCTAGAACATGAATTCATCTTAATGATAAACATAAATAATGTGCAAACCCAAATCTGAGAATATTGTACCCCTGAAATCAGTAAATCATGCATATACAATGTCAGATACTGAATGGATGGAAGGAAACCTTATAACCCAATTCAACTGTGTGATTCACTAGTTGAAGTGAATCACTTATTTATAGTTGTTCCATTAGTGATCAAGCATAAGAGGATGTATTACAATTGAGTGGTTGATTGCTTAAGTTGAGCACTATTGAGAATCTTGTTGACTATCCTAGACACTTCTAGACATTGGGTACACTGAATTGACAGTGTTAATATACCATACACCCAAAATTTATGTAAATACGTTCATATTTCCTCTAAGTAAAATTATGTACAACTTGTTAAACCTCCTTAAAAACTTGTGTGCTCCAATAGGAGTTGAGTGTGATAAGAACATATAGGAGGCACACTATTCCAAGTCAACATGTCATTTTAGCACCTACAAAACTTTAGTGGCAATATTGTAGAAATTGTTTTGATGTGTAAACAGAGGTGGTAAATGGGAGTGACCTAGGAAACTTCTTGTGGAGTATTGTTAGAGATTGATGGACACAACGATATTTGACATTGTTGCAAGATAAATCTTCCTATAACTATAGTGTGAATGAAACTACAATGTAAATCCTTTATCCATGCTTTCAACATTGAAAATTAGTACCGAGGCACCATATTTTCTATCACTCTAGAAACACTAACCATATTTCCAACCCTAATCCTTTAGACCATGTTACTAGACCAAGGCCTTCTCCTACTAACCTCAATACCATAAATTTACTAGCTCTTCATCCTCCATTCCAAACCAATGATGTCACTACCATTAAAATCACACACATTCTATGACAAATTTCCATGTATTAAAACAATAGGTTGTATCAATCTTCTTATATATATTAAGTCCCAGTCCCCCCCATAGAGCACACCCCTCCATCAGAGCCAAAGATTATTATCTTACAAAAATCCAACACAAAATACCTAGAGATCCCTCCCCTCGATATCATTACCTTACAAAACCCCAACACAAAATAATTGATGCAGTAATATTATGTTTTCCACAAGACTCTTCCAAGACACTATGATTGTGACATTTCTCCACTTGATTGTTCCCGTTTGATCCTAGGTCTCCTATGCCAACAACAATGTAGGGATCTCTATGATGATAAAATTAATACATATACTCTTTTCAAATATGGAAAAGAATATAAATTAACCATTTCTACTATTTCTCTTTCTCACCCTAGCACATTTCAACAACTTAAAACATGCATAAATGTATATCTTTACATGTTCTTCCTCCAATGGATAAAACCACACAACTTATCTCACAATCCCTATATCTTAGTCCTTATCCCAAACCATCCTCACTACCAATATCCTATAGTCCTCTCATTACAATACCCCAATGCTTATTTCTCCATTTTCCATGCCTCCCCCTCCATAACGCTACCCTATATACTCTCTCTATTAGATGAATTCCCCAATACCCTATATTCAATCCTTTCTATAAATCAATCCCTTATAGTTGAAAGGAAAATATATTATCATCATTTGTTATTTCATTCTTAAGCATCATGTTCCTAGGCTCAATGCCCCATTAATAATTCTCATTTTTTTAGTGAGATCTAGTTATTTTGGAATGTGCCCTATCACCGAGATCTATGTTAGCACTTACTTTCAACTATATTCCTACTTCAGTCTAGAATTGAATTTGAAGTATTTCTTATGGAATACATCTAGGGATTTAGTTATTTGAGCATGATCATCCCACTCAGATTTCCCTTGGTGTTGTATTAGGCAAATTATTCAATGAAAATCATTTCCCCATACCATATTTTTGTAGCCTAGAGTGGGATTCTCTTGTTGGTGTTCCCTAGTCTAGCACCCATCAACAACTAGTGTGGCAGGTTTCTACAATAGCTATGGTTTTTGTAATGTCCACAAGGTCGAGCCCTGTTGTAAATCATGTTTATGAAATGAATTGTAATTATGTTTTATAGGCTGGTGAGCCAAGTTAATATAAGTTGGTTGTCTTATGTGATTATTAGGCCAGAGAGCCTAAGTGTTGAAGGCCAAGAGCCTGATTTTGTACATGTATCTATGCAGAAAATTAATAAAATATAAACATCACTGCATGTAGACAGACGACGATGAATGAATGATGGGGGACTAAGCTTCCACAGAGTGGGCAAGGGATTAGGGGCTGGAAGGTGGGAAGAGGGGCTAAGTGTTGAGCCTAGGGGCTTAAGTCCTTGGGAATAATATTTTAATATTATTCCAAAAGTCAAGTGAATAATATGTTTTATCCTAAGATCTTTTTGGAAGGACAAGCAACTTCCAAATGAAAGGAACACATGCTGAAGGAACACATGCACTTGCATGGGTGACAAGTGTCAACCCAGGCGCATGCAAATAAAATGGATGAGATGAGCCATGTTGGGGGTTCCTCCTCCATTCTACCTCGACCGTCTAAGCATGAACAGTCTGACCTCTGCAACAATACCCTGGTGCATCCCTGAAAGTTGAAAAGCCTATGTTGATTTCTGGGAAAGACAATACACCTTTGTTATGAACTATCAAGCCTGTGTCGACCCCTGCGTGGATTGTTGGTCACGCGTCCCTAAGAAAACCACAACTATGAGTCTATTTCGTGATTGTTTAGCCTGTTTGGGAAGCCCGTGTCTGTTTTCCCAGTTGGTCGTTGTGGCCACATAGTGTTGGACTGCATGTGGCTTACTGGATAGTGTGAGTTCGTGCTTAGCCTGTGTGTAACCTCTCTCCAGGTGAGGGAGGTGATTGTTGTTGGAAGAGGCAGGTTGTCAGGCCTGTGAACAACTCTCTCCAGGTGAGAGAGTTTGTTGGGAAGTGGTTTCTTCTAGAGAGTGTCCAACACCAACTTTGGGCTCTGAGACTTCCTGATCCGGTCTGTTGCTGAGACCCAAAGAGGGAGGTGTAGCATCGATGGAATATTCTTGTGAAGGTGTATACTCTCAGGCGGAACAAGCATGTGGGGAATGAGAGTCTGGGAGTAGTGGGCATAAGATGGCATCCTAGGAAGAATCCTTCCAGTCATTCTGTGTTGTTTTCCCTATAACCTCAGCCTAGCCTAGGATTCCTTACCTTGGGGTGGAGCTTAGTCCCAGCTCGGGGGTGACCCACTGCTGAGCTTGATGAGCAGTGTGGTCTAAGGCTAGGAGGTTCATGGAAGGCCTACATGTGGTTGGTGGAATTACCACCATTTCAAAGATAAGTACAAGATGATGTTTTAATTACTTTTATGCATGTCTGTGTATTTATATTTATCATGTATTCTGTTGTGCATACAAATTAATGTTAAAGCCATTGATTATTTATAGTAGCAGTAATTATTATATTTACTCTGAGTTTAAATGTGTTTCATTTTCTTAAATGCATGTCTTATATATAGAATTAAGAATAAAATGATGTTGTTCCGTAAAGTAGCATCTACCCGACCAGTGGGTTGGACGACTATCGGGGGAGCGTTACAGAATGGTATCAGAGCGTTATAGTATGAAAGAGTGTTACAGATTGGTATCAGAGCCAATTTTTCGACGCTGAGCCTAGATGGGCCAGTTGAGTGGTCTTTGGACCGAGAGTTTGAGTAGAAATGGTGTTTGGAGGACCAATTTCGGACCTTTGAATGCTCCTGAGTGTCAAGGCGTTACTTGACCGTGTTACCAAGCTCAGGAGGTGTAGCGGTGTTATGAAACAGTAGCTGGTGTGGTATATGGACATAGGGAGAGAGAGAACTCCACACCAGAAGTGTTGGAGCCTTAGGATCTGTTCGGGAGGAAAGGAGAACCCTCACGACCGTCAGATCTAGAGAGCGTGCAGAAGGTTTAAAAACCCTTTTGAGATGCACATGAACGTGAAAATCGCGATACGCGAAATCCTGAATTCGTTGGGACCATCCATCGGGGGGACACGTGGCTGCCTGACGATGTTTTGGCACCCAAGAAACCAAAGGGGAAGAACCTTGTTTTCACAAGTCGCGAAATAGCGAAACCCAAAATTCTGAAATGATCTACACCGTAGATCGTAAGAGAGGAACTTGACCATTGGATCAAGTGGAAGAGTAGAGAGTAATTTCAGGAATTCGGCAAACAGAATGGGTGACTTTGTGTGGATGCACGAAACCCGATGCCTGAAATGCCGAAAGCATCTACGTCGTGGATTTGAGAGAGCTCTAACCATTGGATTTCACTTGGAATGGACATGGACACATGGGTGTGTACCACGTGCTAGTGGGTTGATAAGAAAAGCAAGTGGTGGGACCCGATGACGTCACCGAAGGTGACGTGGACCCTCCTGAGTGTACCACTTTCCACGGTGGATGTGGGAGACAGTTGTGCTCTATGGACCCGAAGGGTAAGGGAAATAGAATTTTGGATTTCGGGGGTTGGAGAGGGAAGAGAGTATGAGAGCTTCGAGGACCGAAACCCTGAAACCCGAAGTCTCGAAGTCTTGAAATCTTCGAAGATGGAAGAACCACAATGTATTTTAACCGTTGGATGTTGGGTAAACATAGACCATCGATCCACCCGATTTACACGAATTCGGTAAGTCGGAACTCCAGGAGATAGTTGTGTGTGCCTTAAACTCTTCGAAGGCCGAAGACCTGAGTAGCACTTGGTCATGACCCTTGGTCACGTGGGTAGGGACTAAGAAAGAGGGAGCTATCACCCAAAAGTATAGAGCCAAGAAGAGCTAGGAAAATTCATGAAATTGAAACATTTTCTTAAATTGGATTGTTTATGAATGATGAAGGAATTGTCAAGAAACAAAGGCCCGACAAATTCTAGTCATCTGCGCATTTGTATTGTAGAAGGTTGATGAGTGCCAAAACTGATTTGAATTGCCACAAAGTGCAAGGAAATGGAAGAGACACATAATGCTTCCAATTCAGAAAATGAAGCTCAGAAGAGATAGCATAGAACTTTTGTATGTATAGTGTGCATATCCAGCGCAAGGAGTGCTTATAGAGGGAACTTGTTTTAAGTTTGAAAGACTCCAGGAGATGAGAGTAGAGGGTGCCAAGAGGGCACCGGAAAGTCCTTTGGAAAACACCATAGAAGCCTTCGAAATATTTGAAATCCTTCAAGTTAGGGAGGAAGTCAAGTCCAGAAGAATTGACGCCAAGATATTTGGAAAGAAGTCATTGAGAACCTGAACGGACGGTAGGTATCCTTTGAGGTAAGACTATGCAGAGGAAAGCATCAAGAAAATAGAATCACTGAGGGTTCTATGGAAGCTCTACCAGGAGGGAATTGAGCAAGTGCATAGAGTACACAAAAGAACTCTATTTTGAGATCGGAGTAAGGAGAAGTGTTGAGAAGGAAGACAAAATTTCTGAGAATTCTGTGAGACTTTGCCAAGAGGGCATTGAGCAAATGCACAGGATGCATTGAGGAGAACTCTATTTTGAGTTCAGTGAGAAGACAGAGTCATTGAGGATTATGGAGAACTTTTCCAGGAAGGGCATCAAGTTGGTGCAAGTGTGCACAGAAGGAACTCTTTCGAGTTCTGAGATAGGAGAAGTGTCACAGGAAGACACTCATAGGGTTACTAAACACCCTGTAGGCTCAGTAAAGCATGCTTGAGAAAGAAGTTGCCAGAGGGCACCAATCTCCATTTGAAGGAGAAGGCAAGGGTTGAATCCCTTAGAGGTTCAAGTTTCGAAGCTCAGGAAGGATAGTGTTGTTGTGCACAGAGTAACAACAAAGAGGAGCAGGAGGTCGAGAAACCCTTCGAGGTTTCACAGTCGAAAAATCTTAGGAGGGACAACGTTCCTAGAACACATGTGAGATTCAAAGGAATTGAGCTCGCAGGGGAAGCGAAGGTCGAGGCCTTTGAAACTTCGAAAAATATTCCAAGGGGAAGGAATAAGTTCTAAAGCTCAAGAGGGAGCATAGTTGTCATTAGATCAGCTGGAGAGGAAGAGATCTGGGTAATTAGATCTAGTGCAAAGAACCGATAGTCATCAGATCCGGAGGAAGGTGCACAGAGTTTAACCTCTGGGAGGTTTCAAAGGAGAGGATTCATATGGACGGTGGAGACACTTCGTGGAGGAAGTGTCGAAGTTTTGAGAGTCGTTGGATCTTGCAAAGAAGTGAGGGTATTAAGTCCGAGTATCTTCTGATACTATGAAGCTCAGAAAGGATAGCGACCATCAAATCTGGTTCAATGACAGTCGTTGATCTCATTCAAGAAATTGTGAATTTGGGGTTTGTGAGTTTGGAGGGCAGACCAAATTCTTGGTTCCGTGAAGTCATGAGTCACGATCTAAGCCACAAGAGAACCATTGGATCAGAACCTCTGTGTGGTATCACGTATCGGGGGTTCGGGGGTTGAAAGAAATTCTTTTTGATTGTGAGGTCATGAACTGCCGAGCACTGAGGGCTCGTAGAACACATGGCACATCTGTTAGGTGGGGACTGCGTGGTTGATAGGTGGCATAACAATAAGTGCCTAGAGAAAGGGGAAGCAGGTGACAGGTGTTGGACACACGTCGCTTGGAAAGGAGTCAACTCATCACTGACTTTCATGTCTCGAGGATTCACAAAGGAGGAGCATGAGAGCTCAACACTCCAACTCGCGAAGTCGCGAGTTGCAAGTACTGCTAGCACTTAGCCCTAGCCGATGGTTATGTGTGGAAGGAACTAACAAGAAGAATCCATTCCCATATCACATCTTGGGTATCGGCATCTGGAGAAAGAGGAGTCGAGGGACTTCGACTCACGAACTTGTGAGTTTCAAGAGGTGATTGCGCTAAGGTAAGGTCATAGTCACATGGAAATGTGAGGCTCATGCCTGGCATCAAGTTGCGTAAGGTGGGTTTTTGTGAAGGACGTATGGATCAGATTCATTGGAGGTTCCAGTAGGGAATCAAAGGAGTTGCTTCAGCTTGAGGAGAATTTAGAACGATCCTGTGCGGATCATGGACCGAGGGTCGAAGGTCTGTGTCAGAGCTGAAGTGTTGGTTATAAGTTTGATAAAAGAAGCATGAAAGCTTCTACTGCTATTATATATTCAGGTAGTATAATTTTTAATGGAACCCATGCAAGTATGAGTTTTTATCACTCTTTTTGCATAATTGTTGAAAGGAAATTTTGGTAAGAATTTCCTTGGCCAGAGATATGTTAAAAAAATCACATGATTATATGATTGAATGCATACCACTGGATGTGGTAAAGGCTGTAGGCCTATATTAATTCAAATATTTTTATCTTCTTAATGCACACATTGACATAGTAGAATGTCATTTTAATTTGGTTATGGGGTAATAAACAAAGAATTAAAGATAAAAACTGGTTGTAGGAATAAATGCCAGTAAGCTAGTCATGTATGAGACTAGGACCTGGTTGAATATGACAAGGTATGGAGAATGTGGCAACACATTGGCTAGAATTCTAACTCATGGATGGTGAGATACATGATTGAGATAGAGAGAATTATATAATTCAATGCAAGGTGCATTGAATAAGAATGCATTGAGAATTGCACTCATGCATAATGAGTGATAGAATTGTATACTAAATGCAATGGTTGAATATGTTTTGTAAGTACATGCATATATATTATTGCATGGAAATAATTATACTAATGGATGAAATGTTGCTAACCCTTGAAGTTGAGAACATTTCAGGAGTTGTTAAACATTGCAATAAGAAATTTACAAGCCAGGTAGTTACAGGAATAGAGACTACATAAAATTTTATGTTTAGAAAATTGAAATAATGAACTTACTATTGTTAATTATGAACATGCATATGCATAGAATGACGATTCATTCTATTTGGTAATTGTGATTGAATTTCCAGGTGTAGGAAATTCTAAGATTATTGCATAAGATGTTGTACATGTTGAATTGTGATGTACAGAAAATACTAACAATTTGTTGGCAGTATGCAAGATGAAGTCTTGCAGGAAAATTGTATGCATTTTGATGCCTCTGGAAAATCACAAGGATGGTTGCATTCATAATGTGGCAACAACCAAGATGAATCATGAAATAGAATGTCATGTTTTGGGAATAAAAGTTGAATTTCCTTTCAAACTAATTGGAATTCATAAATGAATTCCTTTATGTTCTCTCAGGATAACTACATGTGGTTGATGCAGATGAGATGATGTTGATAAAAGTTAAATGTTGGATACAAAGAGTATCTCGGGAAGATGCTGCTTGGAAACCTTAGAAGGCAGTTGGAACTCCTAGAGCCACAGTGCTCTAATACTTCCAGTCCAGCCTGTTGCTGAAGCCCAAGGAAAGGGAGGTGTAGCACCGATGGACTGTGCTTGTGAAGGTGTATACTCCCGGGTGGGATAGGCATGTGGGGAATGAGAGACCATTGGTTGGAGTAATTCCGAGGTTTGAATGGTTGGAGTGATGCTAATATATGGTACCTTGGCCTAGACCATGTGGATAAGGATTGTGGACCATGACTATCTTGGGAAACCATTGCCCCGATGGAGTCATAGCCCTGCTTCAGGGTGGAAGGTCTTCTCACTCAAAAGATAAGAAAAATTCTCTATTTATTGTATGTTGTGTATGTTGTATACAGTTTTAATGTTATTAAATTTGTTTGTATATACATATATATACATTGCATATATGCTTGCCTTACCACATCCATGACTATACCTAAGGTGTCTCATATTTCATTACTTAATAAATATATATACCTGATGCTAATCATGTAATCAATTGGAATATGATTTAGGTGGAACCAGAAGGTGTCCTCCAAGTGCATCCTGTGTGCATATTGGACAAGAAAATAAAACAACTCCAGAATCGAGTTATTGAGCTTGTAAAGGTCCAGTGGACCTGGTATAGTACTGAGGACGTGACATGGGAGAATGAGGACACTATACGGGCATAATACCAACATATTTTTGAAGATTTTGGAAATCTTGTTGATGCTGTGTGAACGTTGCACTAAGGACAGTGAAAAAATAAGGGAGGTGGATTGTAATGTCCCCAAGGCCAAGCCCTGTTGTAAATCATGTCTATGAAATGAATTGTAATTATGTTTTATAGGCTGGTGAGCCAAGTTAATATAAGCTGGTGGGATTATGTGATTATTAAGCCAGAGAGCCTAAGTGTTGAAGGCCAAGAGCATGATTTTGTACATGTATCTATGCAGAACATTAATAAAATTATAAACACCACTGTGTGCAGACCGACCATGATGAATGAGTGATGGGGGACTAAGATTCCATAGAGTGGGAAAGGGATTAGGGGCTAGAAGGTGGGAAGAGGGGATAGGTGTTGATCCTAGGGGCTTAAGTCCTTAGGAATAATATTTTAATATTATTCCAAAAGACATGTGAATAATATATTTTATCCTAAGTTCTTTTTGGAAGGACAAGCAACTTCCAAATGGAAGGAACGCATGCTAAATGAATGCATGCAGTTGCATGGGTGACAAGTGTCAACCTAGGCACATGCAAATAAAATGGCTGAGATGAGCCAGGTTGGGGGTTCCTCCTCCATTCTACCCCGACCATGTGAGTGTGAATGGTCTGACCTCTGCAAGAATACCCTGGTGCATCCCTGAAAGCCGAAAAGCCTGTGTTGATTTCTGGGAAAGCCGGTACAGCTCTGTTCTGAACCGTCGAGCCTATGTCGACCCATGCATGGATTTTTGGTCACGCGTCCCTGAGAAAACCATAACCGTGAGTCTATTTCATGATTGTTGAGCCTGTTTGGGAAGCCCATGTCTATTTTCCCAGTTGGTTGTTGTGGCCACACAGTGCTGGACTGTGCGTGGCTTACTGGCCAATGTGAGTTCGTGCTTAGCCTATGTGTAACCTCTCTCCAGGTGAGGGAGGTTATTGTTGTTGGAAGAGGTAGGTTTTCAGGCCTATGAACAACTCTCTCCAGGTGAGAGAGTTTATTGGGAAGTGGTTTCTTCCAAAGAGTGTCCAACACCAGCTTCGGGCTCTGAGACTTCCTGATCCGGCCTGTTTCCGAGACCTGGAGAGGGAAGTGTAGCACCAATGGAATTTTCTTATGAAGGTGTATACCCCTGGGCGGAACAGACATGTGGGGAATGAGATTAAGGGAGTAGTGGGCGTAAGATGGAATCCTAGGAAGAATCCTTCCAGTCATTCTATGTTGTTTTCCCTGTAACCTCAGCCTAGCCTATGATTCCTTACCTTGGGGTGGAGCTTAGTCCTAGCTTGGGGGTGACCCACTACTGAGCTTGATGAGCAGTGTGGTCTAAGGCTGGGAGGTTCGTGGAAGGCATGCACGTTGTTGGTGGAATTACCACCGTTTCAAAGATAAGTACAAGATGATGTTTTAATTACTTTTCTGCATGTCTCTGTATTTATATTTATCATGTTTTCTGTTGTGCATACAAATTAATGTTAAAGCCATTGATTATTTATAGTAGCAGTAATTATTATATTTACTTTGAGTTTAAATGTGTTTCATTTTCTTAAATGCATGTCTTATATATAGAATTAAGCATAAAATGATGTTGTTTCGCAAAGTAGCGTCTACCTAGCCAGTGGGTTGGATGACGGGTGGGGGAGCATTACCAAATGGTATCAGAGCATTACAATATGAAAGAGTGTTACAGTTTTCACCCCTCCTCCACTCAAATTACAAAGATACTTTTAATTTCACCAACGGTCCTCACAAAGAATCCTCTTTCAGTGAGACCAATCATCTCAAGCACTATTACATCCAGATCTCATGAAATTGTTAATAGGATCCCTAATAAAAACATAAGCACTCACTTTTACAAAAATATAGAGGACAAACGAATGGAGAAACCTTAGATTCCTAGATTAGTAGCCTCACATTGCACTTCTAGATATTTTGAGGCTCAAATATTTATCCTTACAATAAAATATCTACAAAGAATCATTCAAACTTGGTGAACAAGTCAATTTATAATTCTACATTTAACTCAATCTTCTACTTTCAAATGCATGACAAAGTCCATCAATACATGGAATCCATTGTGTTACACTATCACATAGAATTTTTATCCCCTATTCTATCTAGAAAATATCCTGTGTGAGTGGTTATAACTTCATCAAGCCTAGTACTACAAAACATGGAAGTGTTCACACAACTACACATCCAACTCTAGATTCCATATCCATATTAGGTAATTATTCTCAAATTTAGTTTTGGATTATTGGTTGTTTTTTTTCTTAAATTGATTTGTTTGAAAGAGTTTGCATTGACTAAGCCTTTAACCATCTTTACCAAGGAACCCTATTCTATATCACTCTAATAACCCTAACCCTATTTCCAATGCTAATCCTTGGAACCCTCTTACTAGACCAAGACCTTCTCCTACTCGGCCTCAAAACCATAAATTCACTAGTTTTTAATCCTCCAAACCAAACCAAACCAAGGACGCAACTTCTAATAAAGTCACACATTATGTGACAGATTGGCATATATTAAAACATCATGTTGTATCAATGTTCTTAGACCCCACCCCCCCCCATAGAGCCCTCCCCTCCATCACATCTAGAAATCATTACCCTACCCAACTAAGACATTTCTCCTTCTCTGCATTCAAGACAATGCCATTCAATATCCTGACATCCTTTTCACAAATTCACTAGTTGTTCATCCTCCAAACCAAATAAAAGTTTTCACTTCTAATAATGTCACACATTCTGTGATAGATTGTCACATCTTAAAACATTTTTTTGGATCAATCTGTTTAAACACCCCCATAGAGCCCTCCCCTCCAACATTATTGCCAACTCAAACCTTTCCTCCATTTCCCACTAGCCACTAAAGGCGCTTTCCAAATATGTGAAATTCCATGATCATGGATTTCCAAACTATCAATCCCCACTCGAATTCTTTGATAGGTCTCAAATCCAGTTCTCCACTGAGTGTCGGGGGATATGCAAATATATGCAACTTTATGCAACTTATATGAAACTATATGAAACTATATGCAATTTATGCAACTGTATGCGACTTAAGCAACTATATGTGACTTATGCAACTATATGCAACTACATGACAATTTTGTATGCAACTATATGCAAATATGGAACTATATGAAACTATGCAACTATATGGAACTATAAGCAACTTTATGCAAAAATGCAACTATATGCAACTTTATGCAACTTATCATGTTTTTTAGTGACTATATGCAACTTTATGCAACTATATGCAACTATGCAACTATATACAAATATGCAACTCATCCAACTATATGGAACTATGCAACTATATGCAACTTTATGCAACTATATTGCAACTATATGCAACTATATTGCAACAATTTCGTATGCAACTATATGAAAATATGCAACTATATGCAACTAGGCAACTATATGCAACAATGCAACTTATCATGTTTTTTAGTGACTATATGCAACTTTATGCAACTATATGCAA
>ML776626.1:813705-853416 GCA_009831015.1 Picea engelmannii | reverse complement strand
ATAGTGTTTGATGTAAATATGACTCATTATTGTTTTTTCATAGTTGATAAGAAGTAAATATGGATGAACTCCAAAGTGGTCCCCTTATGGTGAAAGCCCTCACGGGAAGACGCTTTGTGGAGTAAGAGAACCCATGCTTAATTATGGAATAGTGAGATGAAGGAAAGTGAATTTATTAAGGAACATATCCTAGATGGATAGTTCTTGTCATGTCATTTCTGGTGGTATGTGGAATGTCACATAATTCCTCATGGTTAGAGAGTTATGGCCATGAGAAGTTGGTACTATTCTATATGGATAGTACATGTCATGTTATTTCTGGTGGTATGTAGAACGTCACATAACTCCTCACGGTTTGAGAGTTATGGCCTTACGAAGTTGGAGGACCCTCATATGTCATCTAGAAGCCCCAAAAGGTCAAAGTAATCAAAGTGGTTTAAGAGATTTTAAAAGGTAAATAATAAAGTGAAGTGATGAGTGTATTATAATTCAAAGTGAATACAAAATAAATTATTTCAATAATAATTTTAATGGATAAATTATAAGTGGACCCAACCCTAAAATAAGGAAAGTGGGGCAAAGTGACCTAGAAGATGTTTTTAAGGAAGCTACTTGGAGAGTATAAATAAGAGGCAAGGCTCTCTCATTTTAATAAAACTTGAGAATATTGAATATCTATAGGTTTCTTAGGTATAAAAATGATATCAAAGCCGAAATTCTGAGGAAAGTGAAGAAAAGAAGGCCGAAATGCAAGGAAGGATAAATTCATTTGATGGTGCTTTCTAAGGTATGTTATTTTCAGGTCATCTCACCAGTTTTGCTATAATTTTTTTTCTATAATGATTCAGATCCTGAAATTTTTATGCAATTGATAAAACATATCCAAGTATCTTTGGTTAAATATTAATATTGTGGGTCATTTTATTTTGGGAGTTACACTTTGTGGAAAATAGGGTTTGTGGCCAGTCCTGAAACTAGTCAAAATCAAGTGTTTCAGGTAAAAACGTCATAAATTCCTCATAACATATCCAAATTCAGTGAGACAAAATGTGTTGGTTAGGGTAAAGTCTATAGTATTATTTTTAATAGTTTCAGATCATTTCATCAAAAAATTTGTGCGGGACACGCTCTACAAGGTCACTCTCTAGAATAAGCAAGAATTCAACAAGGTATGCCATTTTTTCTATAACGCCTTTTATAAGAGGTTCCAAGTAGTGCCACTTGGAGGAATTGCACAAAATACACTGAAGAACATTATTTATCAGTTTAATATATTTATACATTACAGGTTCAAAGTTATGATTACTTCAAGTTAGGGTTGTTGACTAATACAAAACTAGGCATATGAGACTAAAGAAAAGTTTGATGAAAATGCTAGTCTCTTGTTTTTAAAGTTAAGGAAGGTTCATAGGAATGTGATCATATACACCAGGTCTATTACACAACTACAAATCATATTTGGATGATGAAATTGATGAGGGCTTTTGGTTGAGGTACATGTTGAGTACATGGTTGAGACAAGTAGTTGATGAGCAGTTGACACATGATTGGTACATACTTGGTACATGGTTGGATGCACTTGTTTATGGTACAACTTGATTATAGGTTGGTGCATGGTTGATTCACTTGTTTATAGTATAGGTTGACTACAGGTTGGTGCATGGTTGATGCACTTGTTTATGGTATAGGTTGATTACAGGTTGAGGTACAAGTTGATGCATGGTTCAGATTTATTGGTACAGGTTTACAACGGAATATCTCACAGTGATAGTGTGAAAGTGGTTCCATCATTATACTTCTACTTCAGGGTGGTAGGATGGGGCAAGGACAGGTGGTTGTAGCCAGAGAACATTGGGGGTTGTAGCCTCCTTTTGGTTGTAGCCGGAGATTTGGGGAGTTGGAACTTCCCTCATGTTATATCCTGAGAAACTAGGGGGTTGGAGCCTCCTTCCAGTTGCAGCTGGAAAACAAAGGAAGTTGGTGCTTCCAATGAATGTAATTCTTCAAGACATATAAGAAAAAACATTCTGTGGTTTTCTCCCGATTTGGGTTTCCACATAAAACACTGGTGTACTGTGTATGTGTGTGATTGTTTATTTATTACTGCTCATTATTGGATAATAATTCTACATTGATATAACATTTGAAGAAAAGGGATTATAATTACGTTATTACTGATTCACCCCCCCTCTCAGTAGTCCAACACTTCCTCCAATGGCTAAAACCACACAACTTATCTCACAATCCCTATATCTTAGTCCTTATCCCAAACCATCATCACTACCAATATCCTATAGTCCTCTCATTACAATACCCCAATGCTTATTTCTCCATTTTCCATGCCTCCCCCTCCATAATGTTACCCTATATACTCTCTCTATTAGATGAATTCCCCAATGCCCTATATTCAATCCTTTCTATGCATCAATCCCTTATAGTTGAAAGGAAAATATATTATCATCATTTGTTATTTCATTCTTAAGCATCATGTTCCTAGGCTCAATGCCCCATTAATAATTCTCATTTTCAGTGAGATCTAGTTCTTTTGGAATGTGCCCTATCACCGAGATCTATGTTAGCACTTACTTTCAACTATATTCCTACTTCAGTCTAGAATTTAAGTTGAAGTATTTCTTATGGAATACATCTAGGGATTTGGTTATTTGAGCATGATCATCCCACTCAAATTTCCCTTGGTGTTGTATTAGGCCAATTATTCAATGAAAATCATTTCCCCATACCATATTTTTGTAGCCTAGAGTGGGTATTCTCTTGTTGGTGTTCCTTAGTCTAGCACCCATCAACAACTAGTGTGGTAGGGTTCTACAATAGCTATGGTTTTCACCCCTCCTCCACTCAAATTACAAAGATACTTTTAATTTCACCAAGGGTCACCATAAAGAATCATCTTTCACTAATACCAATCATCTCAAGAACTATTACATCCAGATCTCATGAAATTGTTAATAGGATCCGTAATAAAAAACATAAGCACTCACTTTTACAAAAATATATAGGACAAATGAATGTAGAAGCCTTAGATTCCTAGATTAGTAGCCTCACATTGCACTTCTAGATTTTCCCAGGCTCAAATATTTATCCTTACAATAAAATATCCACAAGGAATCATTCAAACTTTGTGAGCAAGTCAATTTATAATTCTACATTTCACTCAATCTTCTACTTTCAAATGCATGGCAAAGTCCATCAATACATGGAATCCATTGTGTGGCACTATCACATAGAATTTTTATTCCCTATTCTATCTAGAAAATATCATGTGCAAGTGGTTATAACTTCATCAAGCCTAGTACTACAAAACATGGAAGTGTTCACACAACTACACATCCAACTCTAGATTCCATATCCATATTAGGTAATTATTCTCAAATTTAGTTTTGGATTATTGGTTGTTTTTTTTCTTAAATTGATTTGTTCGAAAGAGTTTGCATTGACTAAGCCATTAACCATTCTTTACCAAGGTACCTTGTTTTATATCACTCTACTAACCCTAACCCTATTGCCAATGCTAATCCTTGGAACCCTCTTACTAGACCAAGACCTTCTCCCACTCGGCCTCAAAACCGTAAATTCACTAGTTTTTCATCCTCCAAGCCAAACCAAGGACGTAACTTCTAATAAAGTCACACATTATGTCTCAGATTGTCATATATTAAAACATCATGTTGGATCAATTTTCTTAGACCCCCCTCCCCCATAGAGCCCTCCTCTCCATCACATCTAGAAATCATTACCCTACCCAACTAAGCCATTTCTCCTTCTCTTCATTCAAGACAATGCCATTCAATATCCTAACATCCTTTTCAAAAATTCACTAGTTGTTCAACCTCCAAACCAAATAAAAGATGCCACTTCCAATAATGTCACACATTCTGTGACAGATTGTCACGTCTTAAAACATCGTGTTGGATCAATCTGTTTAAACACCCCCCATAGATCCCCCCCCTGCAACATTATTTCCAACTTGGACCTTTCCTCCATTCCCCACCAGCCACTAAAGGCGCTTTCCAAATATGTGAAATTGCAGGATCATGGATTTCCAAACTATCAATCCCCACTCGAACTCTTTGATAGGTCTCAAATCTAGTTCTCCACTGAGCGTCGAGGGATATGAAAATATATGCAACTTTATGAAACTTATATGCAACTATATGCAACTTATGCAACTATATGAGAGTCATTCAACTATATGAAACTATATCACAATTTGTTATGCAACTATATGCAAATATGGAACTATATGCAACTATGCAACTATATGGAACTATAAGCAACTTTATGCAAAAATGCAACTTATGCAACTATTTGCAACTTTATGGGACTATATTGCAACTTTATGCAACTATGCAACTTATGCAACTATATGCAACAATGGAACTATATGCAACTATATGCAACTTTATGCAACAATGCAACTTATGCAACTATATGAAACTATATTGCAACTATATGCAACTATATTGCGACAATTCAGATGCAACTATATGCAACTATATGGAACTAGGCAACTATATACAAGAATACAACTTATCATGTTTTTAGTGACTATATGAAACTTTATGCAACTATATGCAACTATGCAACTATATGCAACTATATGCAACTATATGCAACTTATCCAACTATATGCAAGTTTATGCAACAATGCAACTTATGCAACTATATTGCAACTATATGCAACCATATTGCAACAATTTCATGCAACTATATGCAAATATGAAACTATATGCAACAATGCAACTTATCATGTTTTTTAGTGACTATATGCAACTTTATGCAACTATATGCAACTTATGCAACTATATGCAACTATATGCAAATATGAAACTTATCCAACTATATGCAACTATGCAACTATATGCAAGTCTTGGTGATGGAAATGCATCTCATGGACAACTCTTATCAAGTTGTATGGGCTAATGGACCTGGCGAAAGGACAATGAAAATGTAAGGGTTTTTATGTGTTTTTTAAAGTAGTCTTTATACTAGTAAAAGTTCACAATCCTCATGAAAGGATACAATTGCATTTTTGGTAGACAAGCATCAATTGTTTTAACAAAGTATGAATCATAGACTGTGGGAAAAACATCTTTTTGTATTCTTACATTGACCAATACAACTATAAAAGATTTTTAGTACAAAATTTTAACCACACACACACACATATGAACCCTAAGTAAACAAATGATAGAAGATAAAGGGAGAATATGTACTAATAGGAGTGAATGAATATAATAATATGAATAATGGAGTGGAGAGTGCACTCTGGCCTTGAGTTGAATGATACTTGTATCCAACATGTCTCATTGTAATGTATGTTGTGATAGTTGTGGCTTCTCACTATAATGTATGTTTCTATGTCCATCATGGGATTCCTAGAGAACCACCTATCATTCATGATCCAACACATAGTAGTCAAGAATCCCATCCATTGCTAATGTGTGCAAGTACGGTATGATTAACTAATAATTTGTATCCTTAATTATGAGCTATCAATCTTTACTATCACCATATTCTTCTAGTGCGTGCATATTTATTTTTGAAGTTTTGAATATTACTGAAGAATTCAAGAACTACAACTTCCATGCAAAATATATCTGCATTCAACACTTTATGAGCTATCCCAATTACATTGTTCCAATTGTGGATTTTCGAGAGGTGATTAGGTCTAACATTTTATTTACCTAGTTTAACCACCAATTCAAAATCAAGCTCCTAAAATGGTAGCAAACATCATTAGAATTAACGTTCCAACATTGTATTGTTAACCAAATACTTGACCACTAAATTATCAATGGACAACTTGAAGGACTGGTCCAGAAGATAATACTTGAAATTTTGTAGCATATATGCCATCACCAAGCCTTTGCCTTTCATGGTTGTGTAATTCAATTTTTTTTTCTAGAAAATTACCTAGGGTGGTGTAGCATGTGTTCCCCTAGCTATGCCAACATGTTCCCAATGCAATGGTAGTGGAATCCACATGGACATTGAAAGATCCCAATGTGATAAAATGCATGTTGGGTTCTTGAAACAGTTCAAACTATTTTGATAATAATAACTTTGATCTATTCTACCAAGAAAGTCTAAGGTTCAACCTGTATAGCCCTATACATTCCACTAAGTTACACTAGTCTTATATATATATATATATATATATATATATATATATATATATATCCCCTCATAGTCCCTATGACTTTGAATTTCAAAGTCTTTCAGATCATATCAATATCTTGTCCTTATAAAGATCAATGGATCGGAACATGGGTCAACGCAAACCTTATGTCTAGTAGGTTCCTAGTCCTACTATATCTTCTCGTGAGTCCAAAGTTCATAATGTTGAAATTACCACAATCATTCAAGGATATATACCAAAGTGATATCCAATGTTTATACCCTCTATTCAATCATGATGTGTTAGGTTATGTGTTCCATAAACTTTGTGGCATTAGTTGTGCCATTAAACACTAGTGGATCTTTAATTTCTACATGAATCCTCTTAATGGAATTTAGTAGTGTGCATATTTGTGTCAATTAATTCTCATATTCCCTAGGTGTATGAGAATGAAAAAATGCAAATTATGCAACTTGTGCAACTTATGCAACTATATGCAACTATGCAACTATATGCAAATATGCAACTTATCCAACTATATGCAACTATATGCAACTATTTGAAACTATATGCAACTATATTGCAACAGTTTCTTATGCAACTATATGCAACTATACTGCAACAGTTTCGTATTGAACTATATGAAAATATGCAACTATATGCAACTATATGTAACTATGAAACTATATGAAACAATGCAACTTATCATGTTTTTTAGTAACAATATGCAACTATATGCAACTTTATGAAACAATGAAACTTATGCAACTTTACGCAACAATGCAACTATATGCAACTGTGTTGGTACCACAAACATATATTGGCATGATATTAAATCATTTCATGAACAACCTACAGCTCCCCCTTGTCTAGTTGTATACTACAATTCTCTTTCCCAATATGCTAGTTGGACACTACAATTCACCTTCCCACTATGCTATGAGAAATGCATGACATCTTTGCATCTAAGTATAATAATATAATAACTCTTTGTCCAACCACTAAGATGGATTTTCGTAAGCCTTTTTACAATCTAACTCTTCATTTTAAAAAATGTACATTACTAAGACAGATTTTATGAGTATTTTAAATACAATTTTGGTTTACTTGTAGTTTTTTTTATAATGAATTATAACTATTTTAGATAATCCCCATACACAAAGTCTTTATCCATATCCTCATTGTGGAAAATAAATTAGAAAAGATCCCTCACTTCATTCATTTCCATAATCCTAACCTTATTGCTATCCCTAGTCCAAATCCTAGTTCCTATTAAACAATGCATGAGGCTAATCCCAATAATCTAGACCCCTCCTCTCATCCCACATGTTAGTGCAACTATTATAAGGCTCCAAAGGACACTAATACAAAATGATTATTCTTATAATAATAATTCACATCCAAATCCTTGTACATAGATGAGAAATCCCTTGATGATCCTAGGGTACACCAATATTTGGACACTTCTCCCCCCCCAAAAATAGTCCCTATTCCAAACTCTATTGAAAAAGATCCCTCATTACTCATAATGACGAATGAAATTTATTCCCCTCTCTAAGTCTCCTTTTTACTCATAATTGTTAGATAAAAGACCAACTTGCCACTATAATCCTTGACAATTGTAACCAAAATAATCGCATTTTCCATCACTCCTCACCCCTCTCCTTATCATTGGGGATTTTTACAATAGGACGGAACTCATATTCTCATTCATAAACATCGTGGAGTCACTCTTGTCATAGGGATCTTTCAAGAGAATGTTGAATGTTATGTATCTCCCCTTGATTACTCTAATTTACTCTTGAACATATCATATGAACAACAATGAAATGCTTTATAAGATGTCCATTGAAATGTCTATCAACTCTTTAAAGATAGAAAAACATATGAACTCATATTTATTGCAATACCCTTTCCATGTAATGATGTGACTAAGATGTCCTACAAAAATATATTTTTCTCTTAGTTGTACGTCACATCCAACCATTTCAGATTGTTTCACTTTCTCTCTTCCACACATTCCAAATGATACCTTCTCATCCTTCTACCCAATCAAAAACAATGAAATTCTTTATAATATGCTCATTGCAATACTTATCAACTCTATAAAGATGACAAAAACTATGAACTCACCTCTTGCAATACCTCTTCTTTATAATGTTAAGACCCAACAAAACATAATACATAAATACCTTTTTCTCTAGCTTTTACATCAAAACAATCGATCTCATCTCATATGTTTGCACTATCCCTCTTCCAAACTCTCTAAATAATACATTCTCATCCTTCTACCTGGATGCACTGTCACTCTGCTATTCTCATTCTAAATCCCAAACCTCCCCAATGATTTTTAACTCGATATTTTTTTTTTCTACCACACACAATTAACAAAATACATATATGATCTATTATACCTAGTTCCATAATTGCTTTCCCTTGTCCTCGCACTGGCTACAACAATGATAATTACATTACTTTTACCAGATAATGTTTGCACAATGTAGGATTCTCAAGAACTAGCACCCAACAACTACACTTTTGTATACAATAGTTCCTTCAGAAATTGTTCCTCACTAGCTATAATATTTATGTCATTATTAGCTAACTTTTCCAGCAATTTAGAACTACATATATAGAGTTAGATTTACGACAATTAATTCTTAAACAACACCATAACCTTATCATTCTATTTCTATGTCTATTCAGCCAGATATTGTCCACATCGACACTACACACCTCAGATGGCTTCTCTAGTTAGAACTACATACCTATATAGGTAGATGTACAACCATTCTTTATTAAACAACAACAACACCACAATGTTAGCATTATATTACTATGTCTACTTAGCCAGATATTGTCCACGTAGACACTACACCTCAGATGGTTTCTCTAGTTAGAACTACATACCTATATAGGTATATGTACAACCATTCTTTCTTAAACAACAACACCAAATCCTTAGCATTCTATTGCTATGTCTACTCAGCTAGATATTGTCCACAAAGACACTACATCTCAAGTGGATTCTCTAGTTCTTCGTCCTTCAATGTAACTCAAACATGGCTATATACATTCTCTTCATATGTATACCTCATGAGCATGGATGCACACCACCACCAGTGCTTATTTGTACCATAGAACACATTCTATATTCATTGTGCACATTAATCATTGGGGTTTTCTTGTTTACACTCTAGAAGAAACACATCAGATCATGGACATGACATCTTCAATGGATATTGATCACCTCGTCCCTACAACAAGTTCTTCACATCAGCACACAAATAAGTATTAGTCCTAGATCACCACAAGCTCAAACTAGAACATCTTTACTATATTCAAATCCCATGCATTCTATTTTTCCACCAAGTCTATCATGTCCTTGAAAAATCACAGTTGCAAGAGATTTCAACAAAGCACACTCAACCTTGTAGGATCATATCAATAGTTTATGCCATACCACCCTTTAATCTTTCCACCAAGTCTATCACCTAGAGTAGTGTGATCACCCTTCGTTTCAAAACATTGTGATCACACTAACTTGATTTGGTGTGAACTACCCTTCAAGTTAACCATTTACATTTCTCTTCATTTATATGGTATCATGTACCTTCATTTGAATAGGGTGAGTTACCTTTACTTGAATAGGTGTAAGTGTCCTTGTTTAAACAATTTCTCCATTGTTTTGATCTACCATTCTTTCAAAGCGTTACAACTTTTTCCGTGGGAACAACTTTGATTTCTTTCATTCATATGAGTGTGAGTAACCTTCATTTTTTTGTTAAGGGAATGACTCCCAACATCTAGATTCTCAATATGGTATACCATATTACAATGTAATATGGTATACCATATCTCATGTAGTTTTTTTTTTTAAAACTTAAAGGAAGCGTGTCAATATCGACAATAGTTCGTCGCAAATATTTTTTTTTTTGTTGAACAACCGTGGCAATAGCGACGAAATTTCGTTGCACTTTGCCACAGTTTTGCGTCACACATATAGCATCTGCATCATAATTTTTGTCTCTGCCATCAATTTTTGTCGCTATTGCCACGATTTTGTGTCACAACTTTCCACAATGTTTTTTTACCTTGGCAAGGTTTTTCATCTCTATTGCGATGAAGTTTCATCTCTATTGCCATGATTTATAAGGTAAAACTATATTGATGATGATGACATGTGGAGGTCTAATTTCATTGTTGTTTCCATGAACACATGGCTCGTGGATATAGCGACAAAAAATAGTCTTTTCTTTTGTGGAAATTGCAATGGATAAGTGTGGCAATAGCAATGAAAAACCGTGGAAAATTTGGTCATATGTAATAGTGATAGACCATGGTCCTGGGAAAGACTAGTTTTGAGATATCGCAAGTCAAGAAAAATTTTGGTATACACCATGGCCCTATTGAGTAGGGTATTATTCTACTCCCAACTGATTCATAAAAGGTTGTAATGGCATCATCACCGAGGAAGGAGCTTACGAGGAGGAAGGGACATGACATGGGTTACTCATGTAGGATATACATTTCCCCCAAATGAAGGAACTTTGTGTAATGGGTTGCCCATACTATAAAATTGACTCCCTCTAAATGAAACACCAGAGGTCAGAGGGAGGTTCTCCATGAGAAAAGGGTCTGTAGGAACCAACATAGCGGAAGAAGGATAGATGGACAGGATGTAGGAAGTAGAAGGACCGCCCATATGAGCACTTGATCCTAAAAAAGAGAAGCTACAATTGGGTCTAGTGGAAAGAGTATTACAACCTCCTATCGCAAGAGTTGGTTGAGCAATATGACTCCCACCAAACAAAAAATGATAAAAAGGATGCATCATGCCCCCAGACCCAAAACTAGGATTCATATAAGACTATGAAATTAAAAATGACAAGTGTGATGTCATGTCTTCCATACCAAAAGAGAAAGGATTAGAGGCCTAGGGAATGAGGACTATGATTCGATGTAACACTCAAAAATAAAAAAAAGATTCATCCCCATGGAATAAGTAGAGACCATGGGATGGGTAGGGCTAACTGAGGGAGTCACAGGGGCTCCACCAACCATAGCAGTAAAAATTCACAATGCAAAAAAAAATCCTAAGGCCAACTAATAATCAGAGATAACACCAAAATAAAGAAAAAAGGACAATGCAAACAAACATGATATAATGGCTAAAAAGGGGCCTCCCAAACTAAAGTAGGTTTGCCTCACCCAATAGGGTCATGAGACTCTCTTCAGTAGATTTGAGGTATCATAATTTGTTATAAGGGCCACCGTGGTCTTAACAACATAGTTGGTCAAATCCCCCCAGAGAGGTAATCCTCGATAAAGGTTGTGTGTTGTCCGACCCTTATCTGACTTAGGGTACATACAAAATAACCCCTGCAAGTAACCTATGTGGCTACCTATTTCAAGCAACTAGAGTCACCGTGATATAACTAATGCGCAGGCGAGCAGTCACAAGTCTGGTCCACCGTATGGGTAGGGTAACAAAGCCTGAATTCTCGAAAGCACTGCCTCTCACGTAGGTAAAGGCACTAGCGAGACCCCTATATATGAATAGAACCCTAGAAATATTTTTAATTCTAGGAAGGTATTAGAGGGCTATCTCTGCAACCAACTTAACGTGACCTCATGCTTATCTCTAGTGTGAGTGGAGCCTCCTGACGTCACCAATTACACAATTTGTTTCACCACTCCCTAGTCAAACACATATGTTTATTTTGATAGCCTTGGATAAGTTTACTCACAAAATCCTATTCCAAGGCCCTATGTCCTATACTCGTTTGTGTACCATGGAAAATAAAATCGTTTCTAATCAGTTTTAATTAATCCACATTAATTTTAATGGCTTATGCTTACTCAAGAGGTGCAGTTGTGAAACTGATGGTATTACGACTCAACATATAAAAATAAGAAAATATAAAAACACTGCTAAGTACTAGTATTGAATTTCAAAGAGATGGGATGATTCTAAATGCAATTTTTCCAATGCAGTCTCTACAATTTCAGTGCAGTGCAATCTTTCCAAATGCGTCAAAATCAATGCAAAGTAATCAAAAGTGGAAATGTTAGAAGTATAATATAAATAAGAGAAAAAAATTCTATTTTCTATATAAAGAAAAGAAAATGCGAGGACTGAATAACAACCTCACAGGTAGTCCCTACTACAAGCAAAAAGAGACAAGCCAAGAAGGAAACCTAGAGGCAACTAACAAAGGCTTCCTATCACTCTGTAGGAACTTAATGGTTAGAATATGGACCCAAAAAGACTCAGGAACCAACAAACACCAAACTCAGCCAACAAGACTTAAGAGATGATGTACATGATTGTTTGAGAAACAAGTGTGTATATACGCTCCCTAAAGGAAGACACTCGCATATGTACACATATCTCAAGGGAAAAGATGTGTATACCAAGAAAAACACTTCCAGGGCAAGGGTTAAGCCAAGAAAACTCATATGCAAGGGAAAAAATAGGATTTCAAACAATAGGCGACAGGGAAACCCAGGAAAAAAAAGAGAAAATCAAGGAGAAAAACACTCAAAACCGCAAAAAAGGAGAAAATCCCCAGTATGGTCGCCAATTGTGTTACGAGGAAAATCTCTCTATGGCTAGGGGTAAACCACAATAGAAAAAATGAAACCCATAAATCAACTCTAATCCCAAGTATTCTATATAAATTAAATGCTAACAATACAAGGCTAAGAGCCTACCTCGTCTGGACGTTCGAAGAAGACCACCATTGAGCATGTGACCCAAAGATTTATACATGTGACTTGTCCTCAACAACCAAGATACGAAAGAATACCATGATAATATATAATTTTAGCATATAAATTAGCATAATCCATTAACATACATGGAAAATATTTCCATGGAATAGTAGTTCAAATATTTGGAAGACATCAATTGGACGAGAAAATAGTATTTCTATTAAAATAATCAACAAAAGTACATAGGTGACAAACCTATGTAATGACACATATCGGAACCAAGAAACTAAGACCCTCCATTTGGGCTTCCACCACTTTATTCCTCCACAAAGGAAATATCATATATACGAGTCAATGATGTTCTCCATCACAAAGAAGGAAGAGCTTGGGGGTTGAACAAAATAAGTTCAGACTTTCAAGGACTAAGGGATGCAGACTCAATATGAAGTGAAAATTTTGGAGATTATCTTTTCTCTCAAAATTGAATTGTCAAAATTGTCTTCAAGTCTTGGATATGGCTCAATTTATAGCCTTCAAATGGAACTGAAGGGTCGAGTTAGAGTGTTTCCAGTATATGGAAGGTCAAGGATCATGGATCTCATGACATGGCATGGAAACCTGACATAATTTTTAATTTTTCCGCACCAAACCTGATGTACGTGGGTTGTAGTGGAGAAACCTGCATATATGCTTGTTGTATAACTGATAGGGTGCGTATATGTATAAAAATGTGCATTTTTGTCTCTAGAATGAACAAAAAAGGGGACTTAAACTCTTCACAGGGTAGTGGAAGGCCAGCGAAACAAGTTTTCATGGAGTGAGGAAACATTTGTTGTAACAAAGTTGGATTTCAAATTGACATACCACCAAGTATGCATCAAGTAAGAAGAGACCTCGAAGACTTCCTTCAATACAAGGAAATTTGTATATGAATGGTTGGTCATGCCATTTGGTTTATGTAATGTACCAACTACATTTATGAGATTGATGAATGATGCATTGCACCCATATCTAGCTTCATTCATTATAGATTATTTGGATTCTATACTAGTTTATAGTTCTATCCGAGAGAAACACATCTTGCATCGCATGCAGGTGTTAGAGACTTTGAAGAAGCACCAACTCATGGACAACCTTAAGAAATGTGATTTTTCTCAAAATTATTTGGTGTATTTGGGGTATGTGATCGGTGGAGGGGATCTCAAGATAGATCCTGCAAAGATTGATGCCATCATGAAATGACTAGTTCCTACAAATGTCATTAAATTTAGGCATTTTATTGGGGCATCACAGTACTTGCAAAGGTCCATAGCTTCATTTTCAATATTAGTTGCACCACTCCACACCATAACAATGAGTGGTTAGAGTTTCTAATCGGGGAAGGATTAGTAGAAGGATTTTGACGAGATTAAAATAAAAATGATTCAAGCACCAGTTCTCTCATTACCAAACTTGCAAAATCCTTTCAAAGTGGAGACAAATGCAAGTGGGTATGCCATGGGAACAATTTTAATGCAAGGAGGAATTCTTGTATGCCATCATTCTGAAATATTTCATGGGGAATTTCTCAACTATCCTATCTATGACAAGAAAATATATGCCTTGGTTTAAGTTGTGAATAAGTGGAAGCACTATCTGATGGTAAAGGAGACCATCCACATAGATCACCACCCACTATAATATTTACAGGTCTAGAGCGTGCTACAAAAAACCAGAAATTATAAGAAGATGGTTTTTTTACAATAATTTTATCTGGTCATCAAGTATAAGAAGTGAAACAAAAATAAGTTGGAAGACATCCTTTCAAGGCCACCCACATATATGATTATATATTTGGTAACTATGATGCACATGGATCCTTTTACACATGATGCATATAGAAAGGCATACATAGAAGATCGAGACTTCACGGAGTTGTTTTAGAATATACACCAAAAAATTCATATAGAAGAAGGTGATAGAAAGGATGACTATCATTTCTAGAATGTGTTACTCTACAAGCTCGATAAGCTCTATGTCCCTAAAGGTGAATGATTACATCTTGTCAGAGAGGCTCACACCTCAAAGGTTTTAAGACATTTTTGTGTTCAAAAGATAGTTTCCAACTTATAGAGGTCCGTGTATTGGATCAGAATGCAAGAATATGTAGAATGGTATATTATAGGATGTATAGTTTGTTGTACTAGAAATCCCAATAAAAAGAAACAATATATATACCATTCCTTACCTCTATCCACTCGAGCGTGGGAAAGCATTTCCATGGATTTTGTGGGAGGTTTACCAAACCAAGAAGGAAATGAATATCTATTTTCGGTAGTTGATAGGTTCAACAAGATGTGCATTCTCATGCCTTATAAAAGGAAAATTAAATGATAAGAAGTAGAAAACATGTTCTTTGAACACATGTGAGTGCATTTTGTCTTGGAACATTGGGTTCCTTGTAAACCTTACCTTGTCGGATTAAGGGAGTTGACCAGTTCTTGGGTCCAAATGTGAACTAAATTTGGTTGACCATGTCCACATTTGCATTCTAGATCCAACTTTTATGGAAAGTTACGACTGATGTGATATGCGGTTTTTCAGTTATGGATAGTTACAATTGATGCAATCTTAAATGAAATTATATTTTAAGTCATTCTAGTTGAATGCCTCCCCATGTACTTCCTCAATTTCAATTATATGGTATGTTGTTCAATGTGTTGGGGAACATATGTGGCCATACTCATTCATATATGTACCCTATCCTTCTTCATTCATTCTTAAATTCATTAATATGTGAAACAAGGTCAAATAATGGATTGAATTTTTGGATGTTAGTAGTTGGAGATAATTTATTTCCTCCAAATCATTCTACAAAATACAAATTTGTGGTGGTTCAAGTTTGTAGTTGTGGGGCATGAGTGTCACACCACCTTGTTGCTTGGTCGATAAAATATTGTACCATATTTTGTATTTGACCTTACTAGTTGAAAACTTTGGATACTTCTTCAACACGAACTGACATGGAATCTCGTTGTTTAAATTTGAGTGAAGGTGTTGTGCCTATTTTTATGTCAATTGCAGGAAGAGTCAATACTTTTTAATTTTATTTTCACAAATTGCAGGTACCACTTTGATTAAATAAAAAAATTGAAACTTAGATATAGGGATGGCCTTGATTGAACAACACTCTTTCGATCTCACTTGCAATTCTCTATTTTCCAATCATATAATTCAGTATCTGATTTTTTTCATGTTTTTTATGCAATAGAAATTTAAGATAGACAAAGGAAAATTGTGTTAGGGTTTTAATACACTTGACATTTTGATGCCTAAGTTGGGATCATTCTCAAGAGTCTATTGAAAAGGGGGAACCATGTAATTTACATTTGGTTTGACACTATCCCTATCCTCCTGTATTATCTGATATAATATTTTGGCTTCCGCATCTTCATCCCAAGGTTCCATTCAAGGATTTCCTTCCTTTGGATCAAGATGAATGATGATTTTCTTACCACTTCCTTTGAGTTTGATTCTATCTCTTTCTAAGGAGATAGTCATCTTCATTTTTCTCCCCAAGGTTGACCAAGAAATTCTATATATGCAGGAATACCCTCAACTAGATTTATTACTTCAAAGTCAACCAATATTAGAATTCCCATAATAGAATTCTCTACATTTATTAGTATTCTGATTAGTTCGATGAATCTTTGGTTTGTAATATTTAAGAAATTCATATATCTTGTGAGCCTCAATATTCCCATATTGATCCATGTTTCCTTTGGGAGTATATTCACTTGCAATGAAAATTCAACTGCATCTTGGGGAACCATATAAACTTCTATCTCCAGGTTGACTTATTGGTCATAATCATTAAGTATTTTATCTTGTGATAGATGAATTACATTTATATATTAATGTTGTCATTCTTGGTCAAAAAAGTCTAAATATTCCCCCATGATTTTATTTTCCAAATCAGGGTTAGGATAAACATTATTCTTTCTTATTTGTTGAACTTGAGATTCCCTTGAAAAATGGTTTTCTTGGCCAACTCCTGATTGGGTGATGACATTCAAATTATTTGTATTAAGGACTTCATGATTTAGAATTATTTGTAACATATTAATTATTTGTTTGTTTCTGATTTTCTTGAACATAAAAGGAAAATATTCAAGTGAACGGTCATCGACACCAAAAATAGTATATAACTTGAGGTTAGTTCTTTATTTTAATGGACATTTCAGGTTCATATGGTCAACTTTTAGAAAAATATAACATTATTATTTTCCTCAACCACCATGTACTCGACCATATTGGACATTATATACACCTTTGTAGCCTCCTCTTCCTTGATATCATCCTCTATAATCAACTCTTCCTTGGTATCCACCTCATTGACCTTGATATCCATTTCCTCCTCCCTGATAGCATTCTTCATTGTTACCTTGTTCCATGTTCTAGTCGGTCGCTTGCGTATGATAGACTACTTGGTATTTTTTCTTATTTATTCCATTAATTTGGCATTCTTGTGTATAGTGGGTTGCTTCTTCACAAATGGCACACCATTTTGATTTTGCATTTTGTATATTATGTGGGAAATATCTTCTATTATTTTTTGTTAATATTTCACAAATCTCATAGAAATGTTTTGTTTCGACCCTTATAACATTAGGCTCTCTTTCTGATGTATCTCAATATTTACAAAATAATTTTGTATGAAATTCATTCATACAATTTGTGCACCATAAATCACGTCTTTGAAAGGGATAGGTCCCTTGATGATTTTTGAAGCATTTCTAGTTTTCTTCCATCTTCTTATCGGTCGACGGGGATGACCAATCATAATCCATTTCAATTCGTTGGGATTTATTCAAAGATTATTTGCATGATTGGATATCATGCATGCTTAGTGGTTTGTGTATATTTGGAATTATCTCTGCAACATACCATTTGACCAATAGATCTATATCTATTGTATTTGGTATTTGACTTAGTAGGTCTTTGAAAATTTTGTCATAATTTCTCACATATTTGTCCATTATTTGCTTGATCTTTTTAAGTTTTTGGGCTACCAAATGCTTGATGTCTTGAGTTTTAAATAAGGATAGCAAATTACTCTTAATTTCGCCTTGGTTTCTTGTTTGGTTCTGAGTGAATTTCATTAACCAGGTGAGAGCTCTCCTTCTTAGGGATCCAACGAATTGTGCAAATTGTTTGTCTTTGTATGTAAATGATATGGATTGGATAATTATATTATTTTTTCGTGTATTTCAATTCTTTAAAAGTGGAAAACATTGGAGGAATCAACTTGCAGGGTCATTTAATTGTAGGTCTTAGTTTACAAAATTAGGGTTTGAAACCTTTCAGAGTCATTTTCAGGCATAAAACTAAATGTTTTTGGGTTTAAACTTTCCCAGGGGTATATATAAACCTATAACTTTATTACAAACATTGATACCTTTCCAACGGTGAAAAAATCGCTTCAATCAAATCTCGTGTGAAAAAGTTATTCCTCCCTTAATTTTACCTATTGTGTTGACCTCCATGGTAAGAGAGGATGCCATGTCAACCCCCGTGCATATGGGGATATCCATGTGAGGAATTTCAATAACATTCTAGAAAATACAAAATATTATCACAATTGAGGCTTTAGGAAGTAAAAATCCTAACCTCAGATGGCTATTGAGCTATGTTAAATACTAATCCAATAGGATAATAAGGGGTTCCATTCTATGTTATAGTATTTTGTTCCATAGTAGAGAAGAACAACTAGGACTAGGAAAATCATAGAGCATAAAAGAGGGGATTATTGTTCTGTATGAGACTAATAGGCCACAAGTCTCAGGTAACTCCATAGAGAGTGCCTTCTCCTTTGTACATGCATTATTTCCATACTAGAGAAAAGAGAGCATAGTAGCCTCACCTTCTAGCTGAGTTTTCTCTCATAAGGGTTTTCAAGCATATTTGTGTTATTTTGTTGATGGTGTGTGATTGTATTTTACTTTTCTCTATTTTCCACATTTTATCTATTTCACACGTAAGAAGAAAATCATAAACTAAAGATTATGAAATTTAAATAAATTTAATCTTCATAGTGTTGATTTTAGTTTTTTTTATCAGATCTATTGTGATAAATTTCTCTAGTGGAATATCCACAATAGTCTACATATCATATTGGTATCAAAGTGAGATTTTCTTGGGATATTTCTGGAAATTTACAGGGTTCCAGGAATCGGTTTATGAACAAAGTTGTAGAACCCTATCCATGGCTAACAAGTTTGTTCATAAAAACCCTCGAGATATAGCAAAGGATACCTTTTCGAGGCTAGAATATTAAGTCACTAACACATCTCGCAATATGTCCCTCCTCATGTGATGCAGGAGCATCGTAAGTGAACTAATAAATAAAGCACAAAGGTGAAGGACAGTTGGAATTGCACCAGAGCACGTTTTGAGAACATTTTTAATTTGAATGAAGGAACATTAATGTAATCGTTAGGAGAACACATTTGCATTTATGTTTTTGGAGATTGTAAACAGATCTTGAGCGTTGCTCTCATCTGTCAGATATGGAGGCATTTAATTGTGATGAATGTAAAGTAGTTGTAGCTTTTATTCTGATTAGATAGCTAGATATGTAAGAGGGAAAACTCTAAAAAGATCCCTCATAGGTATTGTATTGTAATTAGAAAATCCTCATTGTAAGTTGTAGAGCTGTAGAGAGCAAGAGCAGAGAGGAGAACAAAGATTGTAGGATTGTATAAGAAGATAGTTATTGCTATTGAACTGTGTACAAGAGCATTGGAATTAATATAAGAATGCTTTGATTCCATTTCATGGTGTTGTGGTGGTTGTTGTTTACATCTATTTTAATGGTATGTTTACAGTTTTGCTTATGTTCATCGTTATGCATTTATTTCAATGATATGTGTGTATGCTCGTGATTTCATGTTGAATGTATGAAGTCTGTGAGAAGAGAAGTATGGGTTTCAATTTTTTCTCGTCCTAAGGATTTCTGCAAGGAGTGCAGTGGAGGTCCGCATAGAGTGCGTTGACAAAGTTATGAGTTTTATCTCAGAAAAGCTCAGGAGGGATATTGTTGCTCTCATACTAGATGGAGTGCAGGTATCACATAGAGACATGCAAGGTGTGCACCGGTGATTTGAAGTCGTAGACTTTTCCAATCAAGGAGAAATATTGAAGAATTGTTGTTGAAAAGGGGTGTACAGAGTTGAAGAGTGAAATAACGAGAGGTTATTTTGAATTCTGCAAGGTGTGCGCGTAGGGATTTCCTTAGATTCTAGGAGTTACAGTGGGAGTTCCAAATTCATAAGGGTAATAACCTTTGAAGTGTTCAAAGGAAGAACGAGGTTCAGAATCACCTCACAAAAGTTAAGTTCAGAAGAAGAAGACGCCAAGGTAATTGGGCAGAAGCCTTTGAGAATTTCGAACGGATGGTTGAAATTCTCAAAGGGAGAATCGTTGAAGTTCCATTAGTCATTGGATCTTGCAAACTAGTAGAAAGATTAAGGTTGAGTGTCTTTCAACACTCGTAAGCACAGGAGGGATAGTGGCCATTGGATCCGGATCAACGAGGATCGTTGATCGCATGCTTGAATTCTCCATTTTGGAAGTCGGGGCATGGAGGATGTTGTGAATCGAAGTTGAAAGTTGTGAATTCTCGATTCGTGAAGTCCCGATAGAATCAGGATCGTCATATCATGGGAAGCTCAGAGTTGTCGATCTTGACGAGGGATCATCGTGATTTCGACTATCGGTGAAAGGTTTTGTTACATTGAAAGTAGTCAGTACATGAAATCCTGAACTGCCAAAGGATTTGGCCCCAGGTTTCATTCAGGGGTCGCATCAAGTAAAGTCAAGGGAGGAATCAAAGGAACTATTATCCTTTCAGGGTTTCGGGGATTGACTAGTCAGAGGGACCCACATCAGTGATCGCGAAGTCGTGAAAACTGAACTAATTTTCGGGTGAAGATTGTGGTCACGTCGGATAGTCACGTGGCTGAGAGTTGGTGCTTAGTGCTTGCTTGCATAGGCATAGCTCCAAGGAAGGACCTATGGATAGAAAATTGTGTGTGGAATATTCTTGTGGGTAATCAAAGAGTCAATCAGACTCAAAGGGGATATTAAGAATGATCCTAGACCGGGAGGTCGTGCAGAACTTGTTGAGGTAGGGGTGTCTGCGTCAGGTGGTATCAAAGCTCTACAATATTTGTTTTATGTAAGCAAGAGAAAAAGAAGGCAAGTTGTGATTTTAATTCTGCAGGGAATAGATTGAAACAATGCCGCCCAGAAGACGTCAAGATAGACCAATGCTCGATCCAGATATGGAAAGGGAAATGAGAGAAATCCATGATTAATTAGATGCTATGGAGACAACAAAAATATGGACAGTTGATGCTGGAGATGTCAGTGAAGCCGAAAGAGAAAATGAGGGTGGAGCTGAAGGAGAAGTTGTAGCCAAAGATGATGAAGAAGAAAGTCTATTCAGAGCTATTGCAAGAATAGGTGTCAGGGAAAAAATGGATATTCCGATGTATGAAGGAAACTTATACATTGAGGAGATTCTAGATTGGTTTAGAGCTCTGGACAAGTACTTCAACTATGAGGATTTATAGGAAGATAAGAAAGTTAAGCATGTTGTCACTAGACTTAAAGTGCATGCAACATTGTGGTGGGATGAACTACAGGCTGATAGGCATTGCAAAGGCAAGAAAAAAATCAAAAGCTGGGATAGAATGGTTGCAAATATGAAAGCTAGGTTTATACCCAGAGATTACCAAATGAATATGTTTCAAAGAATGAAATATTTGAGACAGAAAGGAATGACAGTGAAAGAATACACTGAAGCGTTCTACAGGATAAACATTAGAGCAGGTCATCATGAGAGTGATGATGAAAAGGTCACTAGGTACATGAATGGTTTGAGATATTCCATTCAGGATGAGATGAGTATGGTGATGATTAGAAATGTGGAAGATGCTTATTAGATTTCTCTAATGGTTGAAGAAAAGTTTACCTGAAATCAAGGGCAAAGAGGCAGAGGTAGAAGCCAGAACAGAGGCAAAGCAATTGCCCAGGACAGAGTAAGAAAGATGAAGGATGAAGAGAAGAAACCTCACACTCACCCTGAAAGAGGAGGAATTTCACAGGGGACACAATATGCTGACAGGAACACTTTTCCACGAGCCAGAGGAAGAGGAAGAGGCATAGGAGGTGAGATAAAATGTTTTGTCTATGGAAATATCAGACATAAGTCTTATGAATGTCCTGATAGAAAACGAGATGGAGGAGGTGAAGCTCACATTTTGGAAGCACGGAAGATAAATGTTGAGGTAGAATATGTGGAAGGTGGAAGATCCTTAATGATGAGGAAAATTATCTTAAAGCCAGAGAAGGAGATAGAGAATCCAGTCCAAAGAAATAGTTTGTTTAGAACTGCTTGCAATATCAAGGATAGGGTATGCAAGGTAATAGGGGATAGTGGAAGTACAAATAATTTAGTATCCACGGAAATGGTGGAGAAGATGGAATTGGAGACAGTTGCACATCCAAGCCCATACAAGGTTTCGTGGTTACAAAAAGGACATAAGGTAACAACCACTAAACAATTTTTAGTTGAATTTAAGATAGGGGGATATAAGGATGAAATTTTATGTGATGTTATTCCCATGGATGTCTGTCATCTTTTGTTGGGTAGACCATGGAAATATGATAGGAATGTTGTTCATGATGGGAGAAGGAACACATACACCTTGGAGAAGAATGGTAGGATGCATATGTTGCTGCCAATTAAGGATGAGAAGGTGAAAGCAAAAGCAAGAAATACTATACTTCTCATGAGTGGTAAGGAACTTCTTGATGAAGTCAAGAAAGAATAAGACATACAGTTTTCTATAGTGAGAAAAACCAGAGTCATTTTGACAAGTACCAAGATAGATGATCTGCCGAAGGAAATTCAGGAACTGCTAGAGACTTTCACTGATATAGTGGTGAAAGATTTGCATTGTTCATTGTCGCCCATCAGGACTATAAGTCATCACATTGACCTTATACCTAGAGCAAGTTTACCAAACAAAGAAGCATACAGATTGATGCCACGGGAGAATGAAGAGGTCAAGAAACAAGTCCAAGATTTTATGGACAAAGAATTGGTTAGAGAAATCTTGAGTCCATGTCTTGTTCCAATGGTGCTAAGTCCAAAAAAAGGATGGTGGTTGGAGAATGTGTACAGACTCAAGGGATATAAAAAAATTCACCATTTGGTATAGATATCCTTTACCCATGATGGATGATTTGATGAATTGCTTGAGTGGAGGAAAGTTTTTTACAAAAATTGATTTGAAAAGTGGATATCACCATATTAGAATGAGAGAAGGTGATGAATGGAAGACAACATTCAAGACGAATGAAGGAATGTATGAATGGCTTGTCATGTTGTTTGGTTTGATGAACACACCAAGTACCTTTATGATATTGATGAACGGAGTCTTGAAATATTTCATTGGGAAGTTTGTAGTTGTGTATCTTGATGATATACTGATCTTCAATAAGAATGAGGAAGAACATTTGAGACACCTAACTCTAGTGATGAGGAGATTGCAGCAAGAGAAGTTGTTGATAAATTTGAATAAGTCATCTTTCATGAACACAGAGCTCATTTATTTAGGTTTTGTGATCTCTTCGAATGAGTTGAAGATGGATCCTGAGAAGGTAAAAGAAATCAAAGATTGGCCATCGCCAAAGAGTATCTTTGAAGTTTGAAGCTTCCATGGATTGGCTAGTTTTTACCAGAAATTCATCAGAAATTTCAGTGAAATTTCTACACCAATGATGGACACAGTCAAGAAAAGACATAAATATTTTCATTGGATAGAGGAAGCAGAGAAGAGTTTCAAGTTGCTTAAGGAGAAAATAACTGGACAACCAGTTCTGGTTCTGCCATATTTCAGTAAAACATTCCAATTCAAATGTGATGCAAGAGGATTTGCGATTGGAGTAGTCTTGAGTCAAGACAATAGGTTGATTGCATACTTCAGTGTGAAGCTGAATGATGCAAAGATGAAATAATCCATGTATGATAAATAATTTTATGCAATCATACATGCGCTGAAGAAATGGAGACACTAATTGATTCTGAAAGCATTTGTCTTGTATAGCGATAACCATGCTTTACAGTTCATAACTCGACAGGAAAAATTGAACCAGAAACATGCGAAATGGGTTGAATATATGAAGAACTTTACTTTTGTTATAAAACACACTTCTGGAACTGCTAACAAGGTTGTTGATTCATTGAGAAGGAAATGTTTGATTCTGCAGGAGTTTCGTGTGAAGACCTTAGGTTTTGATAGCCTTAAGGACATGTACAGAGATGATCCAGATTTTAAAGAAGCCTATGAAGCATGTGAGAATCCATTTCTCAGATATAGAAGCCAATGGATTGAGTATTTGATTTAGGATGGACTCTTATTCAAGGGAAATTAGTTGTGTATTCTGAAGAGTTCTATGAGAGAGAATCTTCTAAAGGAAAAACATAGTGGGGGATTGCTTGGACATTTCGGCCATGAAAACAAATTTGCACAACTGAAAAACTTATATAATTGCCCAGGGATGAGGATAGATGTCAATAAATTTTTGAGCAGATGCATAATTTGTCATCATGCAAAGGGGAAAAGGAAAAATACAGGATTGTATCAACCATTTCCAGTACCAGAGAGGCTGTGGGATGCAGTAAGCATGGATTTTGTGTTAGGAATGCCGAGGACATAGAGGGGTTGTGACTGCACATTTCATACCATGTCAGAAAACTAGCGATGCAACTCACATTGAAAATATGTTTTTCAAAGAAGTTGTTAGACTTCACGGCTTACCCAGGAGTATTGTTTCGGACAGAGATACCAAATTTGTTGGTCATTTCTGGAGGACAATGTGGAAGAAATTAGGGACGAATTTATCTTTTAGCTCATCATATCATCCTCATATATATGGATAGACCGAGGTAGTGAACCGAAGTCTAGGATATTTGTTGAGGAGTCTAGTCATTGAACATCACAGTCGGTGGGATCAAATTCTGCCGCAAGAAGAATTTGCATATAATGATTCACCTAACAGAAGCACATGACAAAGCCCATTTCAGATTATGTATGGAATGCAGCCAAGGGGAATATATGAATTGAGAAACTTAGAGAAAAATGAATTCAGAAGTGATAGAGAAGAGGATTTTGCAGCAGAGATGCAAAATCTCCACATCAAAATCAAAGAGCAGTTAAAGAATTCTAACTAGGAATACAAGCGTAGAACAGATCAACATAAGAAAGAACTTTTGGGATGTTTTTAGATAGAGGTAGAGTATGTGTGTTTGTCATTGATTGCGAAGATCAGCATGATCAGTAGCGTAGCGATAATGGCAAGATCAACAGTGTAAGCTCAGAAGGAGGAAAACAGTAAAAGCACAACAAAGGTTTTGTTTCGGAGTTTCGCAGATTAGGAAATCCAAATGAAAGAGATTCAAAATTGCAATATTCGAAATCGTGATAACAATATTGACCGTTGGAGTCATAGGACACGTGGAAAACGATTGGAATTTTTATGACTTGCACATTGGAGGAGTCAATGGAGTATGGTGTGGGAACTCGCGATATGCGAGATCATGAAAAGATATGGACCGTCAAATCATCAGATCGTGGACCGTTGATCAGGCATGATGAAGGCCCATGAAGTTGCGAAATCATGATAAGATCTTGACCGTTGATCCAAGAGGGACATGTGGCGAGGGATCATCGTTTCGCTGACTGGAAATTCAAAGGAGCAAAGTGATTTTTTGATTGGCGAGTGGTCATATCTCATGGTCACATTGTCGAGAGCTAGAGATCATAACTAGAGAAGCCAAGATCTATTTCAGAGTTTGTAACATGGAGAGTCGATAGGACTCATCATAGAATACCCGAGATGTGAAAGTGCGAAATGCGTTTTTGAATAAGGCTGTGGTCACAACCAGTGGTTACATCTGTGGAAGATGGAGGAAGAAGCTAGCAGTGTTAAGCTCCATCTCAGAGTCTCAGTGGTCGGGACTTGGGGTATCGAGAACCTTCATCACAGGAATCGCGATATGCGATATCGCGATGAGATCTGGACCATCAGATCATTGGAGATCTCGACCATTGATCAAGATTGATAAAGTTCATAAGTTTGCGAAATACGAAGCGCCTTTTGACGCAGCCCGTGGTCACCACCAGTGGTCACGTGAGGGGAAGAAGCTAGTGGTGCTAAGATCCATCTCGGAGTTTCGGCGATCATGACTTGGAGTGTCGAGATCCTTCATCACAGGAATGTCGAGATGCGAAATCATGAAATTCAAATTTTTTTTAGCACTCGGTCACAGCTAGTGGGCATATGAGATAAACGTGAAATCCTGTGGATTTAATCCAACGGTACTAGTTAATTGGAATCTTGATCGAAGGGTTACTGTCTCACCTCACAGGTAATCGATCAGCTATGATTCAGTTAGCATAACCGAATCATGGTTCTTGGACAGTTGGCGATTCAGTTATTGATGCGTTTTCTTGGAGATTCAAGGTGTAACTGAATAGGTTGTATAGGATAAAATGGAGACGCAGTGACTGTGTGTAGTTGGTTGTTCTGACTGAAAAATGAGTTGAACTGTAGAAAGGTAAAACTACATCATGCACAATGTGAAGAAAGCTCAGAGATAAGGAACATAAGATGAACAAAAGAGAAAAGGTGAAGAGAGCAGAATGTGCACATATCAAAGAGAATGAGAAGGACAGAGAAAGAATAGATAGACAGAGACAGCAAGTCAAGCCAAATATGAATAGAGCAGAAGAATAGTGTAGCAGAGAAGAATTGCAGAATAGTGAAGAAGTGGTAAGAATTGATTTATCTATGTTGTTGGTTATTCAATCATTTATTTGGTAGGGAGGTGCTAGGGAGGACTGTTGTCCTCAAAGGTTCAAGTGGGTGCTTTAACATAGGGAGTTGTAACTTCCATCTGGTTGCAGCCAAAAAAACCAGGGTGGCAGGATGGTGCAAGCGAGAACAGTTGTTCTATGTTATATATGTTGGTGCCTATGTGGCTAGAAGTTGGGGCTTCCATCCAGTTGGTGCTTGAACACTTAGGGATTTCTTGCTTCCTTCTAGTGGTTGCTAGAGAAATCAGAGAGTTGGTGCTCTCAAACAAGTTGGATCTTGTAAAATAGAGGTAGTAGCCTCACATTGAGTTGGTGCTCAATTATATATGATGTACAAAACTTAAAATACTGCCTATCATTTCGAAGAAGAAGAGGTTTTCTCCCTTTATGGGTTTCCTCATGAAAATTTGTCTCTGTGTACATATTACGTGTGAGTGATGCTCATTATTTATGTTGTCCATATTTAGTATAATATTGATGGTCACTTGGAGAAAGATTAAAAATGGTTTAATTGAATTAAAATTGTTTAAGCACAGTAACAACTGATTCACCCCCCCCTCTTAGTTGTCTTAGCAATTTCAACAATTGGTATTTGAGCAGGTTCCTTTTATTTAAAGGTAGATCTGTAAGCTTAAACATGACAAGTCATGAAGGGACTTTAGCCAGTAAGCCTCCTCTATTTGATGGAACAAATTTTTTCTTTTGGAAGGTTAGAATGAGAACATACCTAATGGCCTTAGGTGTTGATGTTTGGGATGTAGTAGAGACTGGATACATAAAGCCTGTTGTGCTAGCTTCCAAGGATGATAAGTTAGAATTTAGCTTTAATTATAAGGAAATGAATGCTATCTTGAATGGACTTTCAGAAGCCGATTTTGTAAAGGTGATGCATCTTCAAACTGCCAAAGAAATGTGGGATAAACTTATTAGAAGCTATGAAGGAAATGAGAAAGTAAAAGATGCCAAACTTCAAACATTTAGGTTGAAGTTTGAATAACTAAAGATGAATGAAGATGAAACAGTTAGCAAGTATTTTTTAAGAGTTGAAGAACTTGTGAATGCCTTGAAGGGTCTTGGTGAGAAGTTTGAAGAATCAATTTTAGTTCAGAAGATTTTAAGATCTTTGCTTGATAAATTTAATCCAAAAGTATCTGCAATAGAAGAACTAAATGATCTTAAAACTCTGTCCATTGATCAACTCCTAGGAACTTTAACTGCATATGAAATGAGAATCAACAAAGATAAATCCATTACTATATAAGCATCTTTTAAAGGAGACGAGAATACTGATTTAGATTTAGATGATATTGAGGCAAAATTTGTGAGAAGGTTAAAGAAAGGATCAAGGAAATATCAAGGAAAGATTCCCTTCAAATGTTTTAACTGTGGTAAGATAGGTCATTTTGCATATAAGTGTCCCCATCATAAAAAGGACCAGAACTCTGATGATGAAAAGAAGTACAAATTCAAGAAATATAGTAAAAAGAAAAGTTTGTGTGCAAATAATGACAATTCCTCAAAAGGCATAGATAGTGATTCATCATGTGAAGACAAAGTGAATGATTTTATTCTTATGGCTATGGGATATCTTGATGATGAACACACAGGAGGTGAAATGGATGATGAAGAAGCTGTGGTGGATATGGAAGGTGAATTAATCAGTGCTTTGGAAGAAATTGACAGACACATATGTAAGAAGAGAAAACAAAAACAGTTGTTGAAGTAATTTAAAATGAATTGTGAAAAACCTGACGAAAACTTCTCTCTACTAAAAGTGGAGTTAGAAGAGGCAAAAAAAATAGAATACATACTGAAACAACAGTTGTCAGAGAAGAAAGCAAGGTGTGAATCCTTAGAAGAAGAGATAGTAAAAACCATAAAAGAAATGGAGAAGTTTAAGGGATTGTATCATCAAAATCTGCCAAGTATTAAAGCCTCAGAAGGATTAACCTCCATTCTAAATCAACAAAGGAATCCAAAGTTGAAAACCATCTTGGGCTATGAAGAAGGATCAAGTAGTGATCATTTAAGTAATACAAAACCCATCAAGTTTGTCAAAACTACAATCATTGACAACAACCACTTTGCAGAAACAAAGAAAGAAAATAAGCCACCAAGAAGGAATGAAAGAAAAAGTACTAGAACCGAATCTATAGATCAAAGAAATAACACAAACACATTTTCTGATCAAAGAAATCATCAGCATGGAAGAAATCGACTACAGCCTTTTTCCAGGTACAAAGTTTTTTTTTTTTCTGTTCTAACTTTAGTCACAAAGCTGTAAACTATTCTTTAAGATCTAGATATTTGAAATCAAGATACTCAGGGAATAATTATCTGCCACAACAAAGATTGAGACAGTGAAGAAACAAACGACCACATACTATAAAGCATGTGATGGATGGAGGAAGGATGGAGGTGAAACATAACAACAGTTATGAGCATAACAATCATTATGATCTATTATTTAGTGAACCAGAATGTTACAACTGCCATAATTATGGACATAAAGCTGTAGATTATCGCTTAAGAAACTATGAGCCAGATCTGAATCCTGCTGCTGAAAATTTCAAGGTTTGGAAGAAGAAAGAAGATGACCAATGTGGATTAGTGTTATCATCCCAAATACAAAATAATCCCTAGTATATTGACAGTGGATGTTCCAAACATATGATTGGAGACAAAAGCAATTTTCTCACTTTAAGTGAAAGCAAATCAGGGAATGTAACTTTTGGAATTGATGCACCAAGAAAAATAAAAGGTAAAGGAATGGTAAGTTTGAGTAATGGAAAAGGGAAAGATCAAGATGTGTTGTTTGTAGAAGGCCTGAAACATAATCTACTTAGTGTCAGTCAAGTCTGTGACCGAGGATGTGAAGTCATTTTTACCTCTAAAGACTGTAGAATAAAATCTATGAATTTGGGACAACTAGTTGCAAAAGGGATAAGAACAGAAAACAATGTTTATGTGTTAAAAGAAGAAAAAAAAGAATTACACTTAAGCAAGTATGATGAAAGTTAGTTGTGGCATAGGAGACTTGGACACCTAAATTTTGATCATATAATCAAGCTCAGAAACAATGGGGTAGTAAAATATCTTCCAAATATATAAAAGCCATACGACTCTATTTGTAAACCCTGCCAGATAGGAAATCTTACTCGCACTCAGTTCAAATCTAAAAACTTTCCTTCAACAGAAAAACCTCTCCAGTTAGTACATATGGATTTATGTGGACCATCAAGGAAAGAAGGTACAGGAAAAGAAAATTATTTTATGTTGATTATTGATGATTATTCTAGAGTAACATGGGTTGCCTTTTTGAAGGAAAAATATAAAGCATTTGAAAAATTCAAAGTGTTTAAGGCTCTGACTGAGAATCAAACAGGAAAAATAAGGCAGTAAGGTCTGATAGAGGAGGAGAGTTTAGTTCATGGAACTTCAAAGAGTTCTGTGATAAACATGGGATCAAAAGAGAGTACACAATTCCAAGGACTCCACAACAAAATGGAGTTGTTGAGAGGCAGAATAGATCAGTACAACAAATGGCAAGATCAGTGATGAATGAAAGGAAAATACCTCCGACATATTGGGTAGAAGAAATTCATACAACCATTCATATCCTTAAAAAGACTTTTCTCAGGCCACACAGTGACAAGACTCCTTATGAACTATGGTTTGGAAGACTTGCTTCAATCAAGCATTTTAAAGTATTTGGGAGTAAATGTTATATTAAGAATAATGATGAAAATATTGGAAAATATGATGACAGGGATGATGAAGGTATCTTCTTGGTTTATGCTACAAACAATAAAGGGTACAGATGTTAGAATAAGAGGCTGCATAAACTAGTTGATTGTGTAGACATAAAAGTTGATGAAGAAATCCCAGTCAAAAATGTAAGCAGTGTTGAACCAAGCACAAAAGATATAGTTGAAGATGAAGATGAACAAGTCCAAGGATCAGGAAGAGAAGAATCTGAATCAGATGAAGATACAAATACTCAGGTTGACATAAATCAACAGAAAGAAATAAACTAACCTCTCAAAACTGTCAGAAAGAATCATCCTGAAAATCTAATAATTGGAGATATAAATAAAGGAGTTCAAACAAGAAGGAAATTGATTAAAGACTCAGAAAAATCTCATGTTGCCTTTTTATCTATGACTGAACCTAAAATTTTTTATGGAGCCAACCAACATGATAATTGGATTAGAGCTATGAATGAAGAGCTTGATCAGATTGACAAAAATAATACTTGGGAGCTTGTACCTAGACCCGAAGATAAGAATGTAATAGGTTCCAAATGGGTGTTCAAGAATAAAATGAATGAAAAAGGACAAGTTGTTAGAAATAAATCCAGATTGGTCTGTAAAGGGTATGCACAAGTTGAAGTTCAAGATTTTGATGAAACCTTTGCACCAGTGGCAAGATTGGAAGCCATCAAAATGTTCCTTGCATATCCATGCCATAAGAACTTTAAAGTGTATCAGATGGATGTTAAGTCAGTGTTTCTTAATGGAGATCTAGAGGAAGAAGTATATATGGAGCAGCCTAAAGGATTCTCATTGACATATAATACTAATTATGTTTGCAAGATGAAGAAGGCCTTATATGGACTGAAACAAGCACCATGAGCTTGGTATTATAGACTGGACAAATTTTTACAAGACAAAGGGTTCAAGAAAGGTATTGTTGACAACAATCTCTACATTAAGTCTGAAGGTGATAATTTACTAGTTGTTTTGGTTTATGTAGATGATATTATTTTTGGCTGCACTAATGAATCATATGTCCAGTGGTTTTCTAACTCTATGCAAACAGAATTATAGATGTCCATGATAGGAGAACTGTCATATTTTCTTGGTTTACAAGTAAATCAGAGTTCTGCAGGAATATTTATCTCTCAAGAAAATTATTTGAAAGAGATGTTGAAGAAATTTCAGATGGAGGATTCCTCTCCTGTTAGCACACCTATGGTGGTTGGTTGCAAGATCAGTAAATATGATATTTCATTGGATGTTGATCAAAGGACATATCGCTCTATGATAGGTAGTCTTTTGTACATCACAACATCCCATCCTGATATAATGCAAGCTATTGGAATGGTAGGTCGCTATCAGTCTGCTCCTAAACAAAGTCATCTAGTAGTGGTAACAAGTATATTCAAGTACTTGAAAGGAACAATGAATTACGGTCTATGGTATCCCAGAAATCAAAACTTTCAGTTAACTGCTTATTCAGATGTCGATTGGGCAAACTGCGTTGATGAGAGAAAGGACACCAGTGGAGGTGCATTATTCCTAGGTGACTCATTGGTAGCATGGATTAGTAAGAAGAAGGGATCTATTTCATTATCAACTACAGAGGCAGAGTACATTGCTGCTTCTACTTGTTGTTCTCAGATTTTATGGATGATTCAAACTCTTACAGATTTGAAGGTAAATTATACTGATCTGATTACAATTCACTGTGATAACACTAGTTCCATTAGTGTCTCCAAGAATCTTGTTCTTCATTCCAAGACTAATCATATCCCAATAAAATACCATTTTCTCAGAGAACAAGTCACAAACAGAGTTGTTCAGCTGAATTATATTCCTTCCACAGAACAGATAGTTGATATCTTTACTAAACCGTTAGCAGCGACCCCTTTTGGATATCTTCGTCAAAAGTTGGGGGTTATAACTTCTTTCGTCTAATCTATTCGCCTGATCAGGGGGATTACTTATTGAATATCTATTGTATTTCTAAGCTGCTCATAGTTGACAGGGGGAGAATGTACTGCAACAACTCAGGGGAGCGTGTTTCTTCTTTGACATTGATGTCAAAGGGGGAGAAAGTGTGGTAAATTTCAAGGATGCTACAGTGGTGGTAATTTCAAGAATGCTACAGTGGTATAGTTGCATGTTTGTCAAGGGGTTTCCATCAATGCCAAAGGGGGAGATTGTTGGCATGTTTTTAGACAGAGGCATAGTATGTGTGTTTTTCATTGATGATGAAGATCAACATGATCAGTAGCATAGCGATAATGGCAAGATTAGCAGTGTAAGCTCAGAAGGAGGAAAACAGTCAAAGCATGACAAAGGTTTCATTTCATAGTTTCACAAATTGGGAAATCCAAAGGAAAGAGGTTCAAACTCACGATATGCGAAATCATGATAACAATCCTGACCGTTGGAGTCATAGAACATGTGGAAAGCGATTGGAATTTTGCTGACTTTCACATTTGAGGAGCCAACGGAGCATGGTGTGGGAATTCGTAATATGCGAGATCACGAAAATATATGGACCGTCAAATCATTAAGATCATGGATCGTTGATCAAGCATGACAAAGGCCCGTGAAGTTGCAAAATCACGATAAGATCTTGACCATTGATCTAAGAGGGACATGTGGTGAGGGATCATCGTTTTGCTGACTAGAAAGTCAAAGGAGAGAAGTGCTCATTTGATTGGTGAGTGGTCATATCTCGTGGTCACATTGTCGAGAGATGGACAATAGAGCTAGAGAAGACAAGCTATATTTCAGAGTTCGTAACATGGAGAGTCGAGAGGACTCATCACAGAATACCTGAGATGCAAAAGTGCGAAATGCGTTTTCGAATAAGGCTGTGGTCACAGCCAGTGGTTACATCCACGTAAGATGGAGGAAGAAGCTAGTGATGTTAAGCTCCATCTCGAAGTCTCGACGATCACGACTTGGAGTACTAGGAACCTTCATCACAGGAATCGTGATATGCCAGATCGCGATGAGATCTGGATCATCAGATCATTGGAGATATCGACCGTTGATTAGGCTTGATAAAGTTCATAAGTTTGCGAAATATGAAGCACCTTTTGACGTAGCCTGTGGTCACCACTAGTGGTCACGTGAGGGGAAGAAGCTAGTAGTGCTAAGCCCTATCTCAGATTTTTGACAATCGTGACTTGGAGTTTCGAGATCCTTCATCATAGGAATGTCGAGATGCAAAATCACAAAATTCAAATTTTGTTTAGCACTCAGTCATGGCTAGTGGGCATATGAGATAAACATGAAATCCTGCGGATTTAATCCAACAGTACTGGTTAATTGGAATCTTGATTGAAGGGTTACTGTCTCACCTCATAGGTAATCGATCAGTTATGATTCAGTTATTAGAACTGAATCATGGTTCTTGGACGGTTGGTGATTCAGTTGCTGATGCATTTTCTTGGAGATTCAAGGTGTAACTGAATAGGTTGTATAGCATAAAATGGAGACGCAGTGACTGTGCGTAGTTGGTTTTTCTGACTGAAAAATGAGTTGAACTGTAGAAAGGTAAAACTACAGCATGTGCAGTGTGAATAAAGCTCAGAGATAAGGAACATAAGCTGAACAAAAGAGAAAAGGTGAAGAGAGCAGAATGTGCACATATGAAAGAGCATGAGAAGGACAGAGAAAGAACAGATAGACAGAGACAACAATTCAAGACAAATATGAACAGAGCAGAAGAATAGGGTAGCAGAGAAGAATTGTTGAACAATGAAGAAGTGGTAAGAATTGATTTATCTGTGTTGTTGGTTATTCAATCATTTATTTGTAATAAGGGTGGTAGGAAGGTTCTAGGGAGGACTATTGTCCTTAGAGGTTCAAGTGGGTGCTTGAACACAGGGAGTTTTATCTTCCATCTGGTTGAAGCTAGAAAATCCAGGGTGGTAAGGTGGTGCAAGGGAGAACAATTGTTCTATGTTATACAGGTTGGTACCTATGTGACTGGAAGTTGGTTCTTCCATCCAGTTAGTGCTGGGACACTTAGGGAGTTGTTGCTTCCTTCTAGTGGGTGCTAGAGAAACCAAAGAGTTGGTTCTCTCAAACAAGTTGGAGCTTGTAAAACAGAGGTAGTAGCCTCACATTGAGTTGGTGCTCAATTATAGATGATGTACAGAACTTAAAAGACTGCCTATCATTTCGAAGAAGAAGAGGTTTTCTCCCTTTATGGGTTTCCTCATGAAAATTTGTCTCTGTGTATATCTTATGTGTGAGTGATGCTCATTATTTATTTTGTCCATATGTAGTATAATATTGATGGTCACTTGGAGAAAGATTAAAAATGGTTTAATTGAATTGAAATTGTTTAAGCACAGTAACAACTGATTCACCCCCCCCTCTTAGTTGTCTTAGTAATTTCAACAAGAACTTCAGTTTGAAGTAGGTGATTTGGTTTTGGCGCATCTCAGAAAGGAAAGGTTCCCAAGGGGAACATACAATAAGCTGAAAATGAAGAAAATTGGACCATGTAAGATTTTGTGAAAGTTTGAGGCAAATGCTTATGAAATAGAATTACTAGATGGGGTAGGAATATCACCCATATTCAACATAGCAGATTTATACCATTACAGAGTTGATGAAGTAGGAACAAAGGAGAACCAACAAGAATTTCAGTGGGTCAAACAGAGGCCTGTAGCTTAAAAACCACAGATGGGAAAGATAGTTGACCAGAGAATTGGGAAGAAGACTCGAAGGAAGACATATTTTGAATATTTAGTCAAATGGAAAGGAGACTTGATTGAAGATGCCAGTTGGGAAAGAGAAGAGAACATCCAAAGACATGGAAAAATAGTGCAGGATCTCATGAACAAGAGTTCATGATTTTTTTAGCCAAGGGTGTATGATGCAGGAGCATCGTAAGCGAGCCAATAAAGCAAGCGAAAAGGTGAAGGACAATTGGAATTGCACTAGTGCACGTTTTGAGAAAATTTTGAATTTGAATGAAGGAACATTAATGTAATAGTTAGGAGACCATATTTTCATTTATGTTTTTGGATATTGTAAATAGATCTTGAGCATTGCTCTCATCTGTCAGATATGGAGCCATTTAATTGTAATGAATGTAAAGTAGTTGTATCTTTTATTCTGATAATATAGATAGAGCTGTAAGAGGGAAAACTCTAAAAATCTCCCTCATAGGTATTATATTGTAATTAGAAAATCCTCATTGTAAGCTGTAGAGTTGTAGAGAGAAAGAGCATAGAGGAGAACAAAGATTGTAGGATTGTGTAAGCAGATAGATGTTTCTATTGAATTGTGTATAGGAGCACTGGAATTAATATAAGAATGCTTTGATTCCATTTCATGGTGTTCTGGTGGTTGTTGTTTACATCTATTTTAATGGTTTGTTTACAATTTTTCTTATGTTCTCTATTATGCATTTATTTCAATGATATGTGTGTGTATGCTCATGATTTCATGTTGAATGTATGAAGTTTGTGAGAAGAGAATTATGAGTTTCAATTGTTTCTCATCCTGAGTATTTCTACAAGGAGTGCAGTGGAGGTCTGCATAGAGTGTGTTGACAGAGTTCTAATTTTCATCTCAAGAACGCTCAGGAGGGACACTGTTGTTCTCATACTAGATGGAGTGCAGGTATCACACAGAGTCGTGCAAGGTGTGCACCGGCGAGTTGAAGTCTTAAAATTTTCCAATCGAGGAGAAATATTGAAGAACTATTGTTGCAAAGGGTTGTACATAGTTGAAGAGTGAAATAACCAGAGGTTATTTTTAATTCCGCAAGCTGTGCGCGCAGGGATTTCCTTACATTCCAGGAGTTACAGTGGGAGTTCCAAATTCAGAAGGGTTAGAACCTTTGACATTTTCAAGGGAATAATGAGGTTCGTAATCACCTCGCAGAAGTTAAGTTCAGAAGAAGAATACGCCAAGGTAATTGGGAAGAATCCTTCGAGAAGTCTAAACCGATGGTCAAAATTCTCAGAGGGAGAATCGTCGAAGTTTCATGAGTCGTTGGATCTTGAAGACCAACAAAAATATTAAGGTTGAGTGTCTTTCAACACTTGTAATCTCAGGAGGGATAGTGGTTGTTGGATCTGGATCAGTGAGGGTCGTTGATCGCATGCTTGAATTCTCCATTTTGGAATTCGGGGTGTGTAGGATGTTGTGACTCAGATACAACAGTTGTGAATTCCTGATTTGCGAAGTCCTGATAGAATCATGACCGTCAAATCATGGGAAGCTCAGAGCCGTCGATCGTGATGATGGATCATTGTGATTTTGGCTATCGGTGAAAAGTGTTGTTGCATTGAAAGTAGCTGGTACAAGAAATTCTGAACTGCTGAAGGATTTGGCCCCAAGTCGCATTCGGGGGCCACATCAGGTAAAGTCAAGGCAGGAGTCAAAGGACCCGTTAGCCTTTCAGGGTTTTAGGGATTGATGAGTCAGAGAGACCCACATCAATGATCATGAAGTCGCAAAAAATGAACTACTTTTCAGGTGAAGATTGTGGTCATGTCGGCTAGTCACGTGGCTGAGAGTTAGTGCTTAGTGCTTGCTCACACAGGCGTAGCTCCAAGGAAGGACCTGTAGATAGAAAATTGTGTGTGGAATATTCCTGTGGGGAATCAAAGAGTCAGTCAGACTCAAAGGGGATATTAATAATGATCCTAGACTGGAAGGTCGTGCAGAACCTGCTGAGGTAGGGGTGTCTACGTCATCATGAGAGCTCTAGAAAGTAATTTTGGGCTGATTAGAGACGTTGAATTCTCTAATTCATAGATTATATCATAGGGGAAATCACGAGATAATGAAGACCTATAAAATGAGTCATGGAAAGAACCCGAGAAAGAGTAGTCGAGTTCCATTTCCATAAGCCTTCCACATTATTTATTCAAGATGGAAGCGAAAGTGGACATAAATCCGTACCAAGGTGCGATCAATGCATTAATATTGAATCATTGGTTGTCTCAACTAGAAGTTTGTTTTAGCATTCACCATATAGACGAGGAGAAAAATATATCATTTTCCATACTGAACTTAGAGGGCCATGCTTTAACTTGGTGGCAAATTCACACGGAGACACTTAAGCTAGAGGGTGATCTACCAGTAACTAAGTGGGAGGATTTAAAAAACCTCATTAAATCCCAGTTATATCGTATTAGGTATGTATAGGACCAATGGATCCATTGGAATTAATTTAGGAAAAGGAAATGGTAGAGTGTATAGGAGTACACCATTGAGTTCAAGAAAATGGCCATCATGTTGGGTATATCTCCCAAGAACCCAAATGTAATTAATTATTTGGGATCTAGATTGTCATGTATGAAAGAAAGTGATACTTTTCAATCCAAAGATAGTGGATGGGGCATGTGTATGGGAAGAATATCCAAAAGACATAGACCATAAGAAAGGGAAACCAAGTGGTTCTAAGAAGAAAGAGAACTAGGAAGCTTCAAAGTAAGGGAAGAAGAAGTGGGAAGGGGGAAAGGATAAGAAGATGCAAGCCACTGCACATAAGTGAAAGGGTAATGACAAACATTGCAACCATTGCAATATTGATGGCCACATTTAGTAAAAGTGCTAGAAACTACATATAGAGTTGAACCCAAAAATGTGCAAGAAGGAAGCAAAGAAAAAAATCTTGTAGCCACATATTCGAGTAATAAATTTGAAAGTAGATCATATGTGTATGAGAATATTGTTCTCACATCAATGCAAAAGGAGGTGAATATAAGTATCATTTATCACCAGGAAGAGAAGGAGATGACCAAAATATTCCACATCGAGATTAAAGTTAGGAAGAAGAAGATAAACACTCTATTCGACTTTGGTTCACTAGATAATCTCATAACAACGAATCTGGTTGAAAATATTGGATTGTAGGTTCATGATAATCCTATCCCATATCCATTGGGAACGGTAAACAAGGATTCATAAATAAAGGCAATGAAACAATGTAAGATTAAATTTTCTATAAGTATTAATTTTATAGATGAATTATAATTGGATTTAGTACCCCTTGACACATGTGTAGTAGTGTTTGGAATCCCCTACATGTATATGAGAGATGCAATCTTCATGTGGAGAGCCAACAAGTACTGACTAATCATGGATGGGAAGTCCTACATCATAAATGTGCATAAAGGTAAGTCAAATATATCACTAGTAAGTGCTAACCAAGCTAAGAAGTTGATTAGTTCCACTAGGAAATATGTTTTACTTTTCCTAACAAAAACTCAGTCTGGTGAAGAGTCGTTAAAAATAAAGACAATCCTAGAAGGGTGTACAAAGGAGGAGATACATCATGAACTGGAAGAGTTTTTAAAGCCAAATGTAGGAGTGTTCTAAGAGCCTAAATTGCTACCACCTAAGAGGGAAGTGGAGCATGAAATCCAATTATTCCTATCCTCCCTCTTGTGGAATATTGGGATGTATAGACAGTCTATTATGGAAGAGAATGAAGAAAATAAGTAGATGCAACAGTTGTTGGAACAGGGTGTGATTTGACTAGGTACCTCTCCTTGTGGGTCACCCATAATAATTTTTCCCAAGAAGGATGATACTTGGAGAATGTTTATTGATTATAGGGCATGTAACAAGATTACACTAAAGAATCAATACCCTTTGCCTAGGATCGTTGATCTATTGGACTAGATGCAACATCCCAAGTACTTCACTAAGCTAAATTTGAAATTGGGATATCACTAGGTACAAATCAAAGAAAAATATACTTGGAAGACTGGCTTCAAGACAAGGAAAGGTTTGTATGAGTTGTTGGTTATTCCATTTAGTTTATGTAATGCACTAGGTACATTTATGATTCTAATGAATCATGTTTTATGCCCTTTTATAGATTCATTTGTTATTTTCTATTTGGATAATATACAAGTTTATATTACTACCTAGTAGAAGCACATATCACATCTTATGCAGGTGTTATAGAACTTAAAGAAGCACCAACTACTGGTCAATCTAAATAAATGTGATTTTTCTCAATAGTCTTTGGTGTATCTGGGGTATGTGATCGATAGAGGTGATTATTAAGAACCAAACATCAATATAGCATGGAAAAACCTCAGGAAAAGTACTCAACGCCTTGAAACAGAGATAATTTCAGATAATAAGCCTCTTCGAGGGGGCAACCTCCTTTTACCCCACTTAAATGTTCAAGTACAATATGATT
>ML776626.1:771230-785606 GCA_009831015.1 Picea engelmannii | reverse complement strand
TAAGAATGAATATCACTAGATATTACACATGAAAGAATGAAATATATCATGTGAAAGCTATTACAAGATAAGCCAAAATCAGAATCAATCCTGAAGAGACTTAGAAGTCAGACATCAAGAGAAATTGGAGAAAGACTTATGATAACAACTAATACGGAAGAATGGACTATGTTAAGACAAGAGAGCCAATTATATATTATAGAAGACAATAAGGTTGTAGATGGAAGCGTGGACTCTATTATATATTGTAGAAGATAATAAGGACGGAGATAGAAGCATGGACTCAGTCAAACAAAGGGAGAAGACTATATGCACTCCTACATGAAGCAAGGATTAGGAGGGAGCTAATCCTATGATCCATTGAAGATGATGAAATGTATATATCCATGGTAGCATTCATGACAGACAGTACTTGTTCAGCTCAACTACAGAAGAAGACCTCTTCGAAGAAAAGCCTTAAAGTATTCCTGGTTGTCCATCCAAATCCATGATCCTATGATGAAAGGTAGAAGCGGAATATCTAGGGCATGGAATCTACAAGAAACTCCATGGACCCAAAAGTAAAAGAAAAACATGAAGAAGAACATAAAGATTCCAAGAAAGAAAAAGAAGAACCAGAACAACCAGTCATTATATCAAGAATCACAAGATTACCAGCCTGATATGAACTCACTAAAAGCAATCAAGTAGAAGAATTGAAAGTCGTGATGAAGAACAGTGTATGGAAGACTTATGAATGAAAGCATTGCGAGATCCAGAACCAAAGGTTCTCCCAGATGGAGGGAGAAGACTATGATGATTGATTGTTCCAATACACCAGACATATCTCTATATAAGTCATTATATCATCCGCAACATCCATGAGTTGGAATTCTACATCAGATGAATTCAAAGAATGTTCTCCAAAGAAACTGAATGAAGAAAGTATGAAGAGCAGGCTCAAGACTTTGAGGCATACCAGAAAGAGACTCTTGTATGCAGATAAGAAAAAGACAACTTGGTGGAGAACCTCCAATGCACAACAAAAGCATGGTGAATATTTCCTATAACATCAAGATGACTACTCAAAAGATCGGATCTCATGATGACAAAAGAAGTACCACGTGAATATGTTCCAATTCTCCAACTATGATATACTCTATTGTTCATATCTACATGAAGCATTCACAGTGTTCCAGACTACAGTACAAGCATTACATTATCCATGATGAAGTCCATAAAAGAGAATGTGATTCTCCAATACATATCTCCACAAATAAGTAGATAAGCATACATTTTGGTAAAGCCTCTATTCAAGATGAAAGAACCTGCATACTCAAGCTAGAGCTCATGGAAATGACTCTCTTAGCTAGAAGGGAAGACTCTCCAAACTAGAAGAAGGCACACAAACATTTATTTTTGTGATTGAAATAACTCTCTAGTTAGGAGGGAGCATTGAAAATATTATTTATCTTTGTAATTGAAAAATAGTCCAGATTGGATAGATGCTTTCCTGTTCAGAAAGTGGATTGAGATTTTTGATGGACAGTGACTTCCCATTGTAGTTAACATGGGAGGGAGACTGATTGTTGATGTATCATAGACAACGACTTCCCATTATGGGGAGTGGTCTAGGATAGTCATTCTTCTTGGCAGTCACTCTGAGTAGTGGTCAAGTAGAATGGTCCGCCTCACCGGACAATCATTCTTTCGAAGTTCACAGTTGTGAGAAGTTTCAAAGAATCGTCCGTTTTGGAGGTTGATATAGGACAGACATTCCTCAAGGGTTATACATTCTCTCTAGGTTACACTTTGTTTAGTGTCGGAAGAATGGCCTAGGGTGGGGAGTAGTCCAGGCTCAGCAATCAGGGACAGTTATTCCTCGAGGGCAGACTCATTCTCTCCAGGTTACACTTTGTTTAGTGTCAGAAGAATGGCCCAGGGTGGGGAATAGTCCAGGCTCAAAAATCAGGGACAGTTATTCCTCGAGGGTAGACTCATTCTCTCCAGGTTACACTTTGCTTAGTGTCGGAAGAGTGGCCCAGGGTGGGGAATAGTCCAGGATAGTCATTCCTTAGGGCAGACTCATTCTCTCCAAGTTACATTTTTTTAAGTGTCGGAGGAATGACCCAGGATAAGGAATGGTCCAAATATCTCTTGAGGGGCATACTCATTCTCTCTAGGTTACACTTTGTTTAGTGTCGGAGGAATGGCCTAGGGTGAGAAATGGTCCAGGCTCAAAAATAAAAAATAATCCTTCTTCCTTGGTTGAGAAGAATGGGGCAGATAGCCCATTGTTGATATTCTATATTGAGGGCAGACATTCTTTCAGATCTCATAGATGTGAGTGAAATATTGGTTCAGATGATTATTGTTGATATTCTATACTGAGGGCAGACACTCTTTCAGATCTCACAGACGTGAGTGAAAGATTGGCCCAGTTGATTCAGTTTTTATCATAACATTGTTTCTATGAAGATGAAGACTACTTTGGTGGTAGACATTCTTTCAGATCTCACAGACGTGAGTGAAAGATTGGCCCAGATGATACAGTTTTTATCATAACATTGTTTCTATGCAGGATGCTCTCAGATGTTTGTTATGAAGACTATGTGACAGTAGATGAGGATTATTGTGGTGAATATGTTTCACCGTTCGCAACCATACGTTGCTGATCAAGTACTTATGTATTACTTGATGTGGTAGTGAACCACTGGATTGTAGTTATGTACTACTATGAATAAACACAGGTGTGTTTTATCCTCGTTCTAATTGCCTTGAAGACTATCAACAGTTTATTGGAGATAATGATCATTCAGATGAATGATGAACATAGATTTTCCAGACGGAAAATTGTTCAGAGATTTTACTCCTCTTGTATCACTCTATGGTGAGAGTGACTTATCCAGCATCATATCTAACTACTCAGAAGAAGTATGGTTTTGAGAGATGATGCAACTGATGATGATGGTGATGCTCATGATCTAGTCATGAAATAGTCTAGATGACTATATTGATGCTATCGAGTAAATGGTATATTTTGTGCTCAAGTCCATTACCTATAAATAACTCTCTATCTAGGAGGGAGTGTTAATATTATGGTAGTTGCGGGAGGTATTTACCCCCACATGTGAACCTGACGAGAATAAAAGACTCCGGAAAGCAAGATAAAAACCCTAATGAGTTGGCTAATAACCCTAGAAGTCTTGTTGGCTCAAGAAGATAATTTATATTAGGTTATTAGCCTCCAAGAGAAGAAGTCAGCCAAAAATAATAATAATATACTGAATAGACACATACCCAGAAGGAGAAGTCAGCCCCAACAAAACTGGCAGGACTACTATAAATACAGGGCGCCAGTTCTCATTTGCAACATCTCAGAATTGCAATTTTCCCAGTTGGTGTGCACTGCAGTTGCAGTCTTGTGTGCAGGTTTGGAGGAGAGTTGCAGCTGCAGATGCAGCAGTAGCAAGTTCTCAGTATTGGCTTGAATATCTCTTGGCTAGGGTTTGGAACATCTGATCAGTCTTTGTTGATGCATTATCCTTGGGGAAAGGTACGCTACCCTTTGTTTGGCTATCTATCCTAGGGTTTTCTTACAAAAGAATTCTCAGTCAAGGTTAATGTGCTTGGAGGGAGGCTTCGGCCTATGGTTGGGTGACGAGGGTATCGTCAATGGTAAAACGAGCACACCATATTCTATATTCTAACACCCTTCTCCAAGGATAGATGAGCTCATTGATCGGCTACGAGTTGCGCAGATATTTTCAAAGATTGATGTCAAATTTGGATATCACTAGGTGAGAATCAAAGAGGAAAACATCAGAAAGACTTCTTTCATAACAATGTATGGACATTATGAGGTCACAATGGTGCCTTTTGGATTGTCAAATGCACCAGTTGTCTTCATGTGTTTGATGAATGGAGTTTTTAGAAGTTATTTATATAAGTTTTTCATTGTATTTCTGGATGACATATTTATTTATTCTAAGTCCAAAGAGGAATAAAAGAAACACTTAACGAAGGTACTGCAGGTATTGAGGGATCATCAAATTTCTGCAAATTTGAGAAAGTTCTCATTTAATCAGGGACAAATCCATTATTTGGGTCATACTATTTCCAAGGAAGGAATAACTATGAATCCGAAAAACATAAAATCCATTAAGGAATAGACGACACCAAGAAATGCCTTAGAGGTAAGGTCCTTTATCGGAATTGTGGGTTATTAAATCATTTTTATTGAATACTTCTCACAAATTGTGCATCCAATTGCATATTTTCAAAAGAAAGGTGTGTGATTTGAATGGAATCTGGATTGTGCAAGGAGTCTTCAACACTTGAAGAGTTTGTTGACAAGTGCACCTATTTTGAGAATTGTTGATCCTGATACATATTTCGTTGTGTGCATGGATGCATGCAAGGAAGGGCTCAGTGGAGTCCTAAGTTAGAATGGATATTTGGTGTGCTACAAATCAAGAAAGGTTAAAGAGAATGAAAGGCTCTATTCTACTCATGACTTGGAATTGGAAGCCATAACACATGCCTTGAATATGTGGCAACATTATCTCATGAGTAAAATATTTGAGCTGAGAATAGACAATAATGGTATGAAGTATCTATTTGGACAACCAAGTTTAAATTCCAGAAAAAGCATGTGGTTATAATTCCTCAGTGAGTATGACTTTGAAATAAAGCATATCAAAGGAAAAGAGAACAAAATGGTTGATGCACTCAACATGAGGGTTCAGAAGATGCATTTTATAGCCATTTGATCCAGGTGGATATCGGTGGCCACCCATCTTTTTCGACTGGCTCAAAACAGTTTTCTGGCAATTTTGGCAGTTTACTATTTTTAATAGGTTTTATCTTCTGCGGCCATTTTGAGGGCCTAAATGAAGGTTTTTCGAGATCGAGGTTCTCAATGATAGTTGTATGCATGATTGATACCCCAAAATGAATATCCTTGATGATACCTTTCCAACGATCTATCATACGCCTAAAACGAAGATCGTATGCAAAAGTTACGACCTTGGGAAGTTGATGTACTAACTTACCCAAACGGGGCCCACATGACTTTTGGCGCTTCATCTCCTAGGGTTAGGTTTTTGGATGTCTAGGACTTTTTTCATTCTTGTTTATTGTAAAAAGGCCTCTAGAGCCTCATTGTAATCATCTTCTTGTGAATGCGAGTAGTCGTCACATCTCTTCTCAGAGATAAGTTGCCACCATTCTAGCAAGTCTTTCACTTTGTATTTTTTATAGTCTCTGTACATTTCTTTGATTAATAGAAATCGTGTATTACTATATATTTGTGTTTATGGTTGCATCTTTGATACATTTCTGTTATATTATTGAATATCTGCAATATCTCTGTGCATTTCTTTATTATATCTCCCCTCTCATTTCGTGCCGAAAATAATCCGGATCAGTGGTATTAGAGCAGGCTGCTCTTGATCAATTTTTTTCAGTGCATGTCCCCGACGAGGTCCGAGTATAGAAAGTTGGGTCTCGAGATTGTCTCTCTTGAAGAAAATCTCTCTCGCACACCCAAGAAACCCTCAATGGCAGAAGAAAAGAAAAACAACGGAGTAGATGATCCTATCAATCTGTTGCTTGAGAAATCTCTCACGTGACAGAGGGACGAAATGATGAAGAATTTTTACCACATCCTTCAACGCCTGTCGATAGCATCAGGAACATATTCATCAAGAAACCACTTTGGAGGCACCTCGCCTTTCAAGGTACACATTAACTTTAATATTATTGTATTTGAAGGATAGATAGATGTAGAAGCCCTAGAAAAATGGTAAACTCTGCTAGAATGTTATTACTCTGCTCACAATTTTTTCGACAAAGAAAATATCACCTTCGCACTCCTTAAAGCTCTCCCTCATGTCAAACATTGGTGGGAAACTTACTGGGAGAAAAGTTCCACAGAGGAGTCTGGAATATATGGGGCCGATCCCACTTGGGATTTTTGTGTGGATGCGGTAAAAGAACAGTATTGCCCTGTTGGCAACTATGAGGACCAGTACATGAGATGGACCACACTGCGATAAGAGAGGGGCCAAGTAGTTCTGGAGTTCAAAAATACCTTCCATACCTTGCGCACCAAGATGGGTATCAAAAACTCCGAGCGAAATTTGGTTCTGAAATACCGTGGGGCTCTACACAGATACATCCAGACTGAAATGGATTTTCTGGACATCTCATCACTCGGTGCTGCTTATCGATATGCTGTTAAAATTGAGCAGAAATTTAAGCACCAGAACAAACAGGAATTCAGGTCTACAAATCCGCAACAACCAAAGTATGACAAAGACGGCCCTAACAAACAGTCTCCCGAAAACTAGTCCAAGACACAGGAAAAGGAGGGTCATGGGAAGACAAAGAAGGACACTGGAAAATGGTGTGATTTCCACAAAATCCCTTGGCACAACACCGATGAATGTCGCTCAAAATAGACATTAGTGGCTGAGATCAAAGACAAGGAGTCGAACCCTGATTCTGAATTTGATTCTAAAAATACTGGTAAAGGACAGATCATTGACGCAGACCCCACTGCTATTGTCGTGACCGCAACAATTCAACTAGAAGAACCAACAGATCCTAAAGAGGGGGAGCACCTTTTTCGTTCACAGATGTGGGTGAAGGGGACCCCACTGCATTTTATTGTTGATAGTGGAAGCCAGATGAACCTCATCTCAACAGAGGTCGTCAAACAGTTGGGATTGTCGACAACACCACACCCGCAGCCATACAACATCAGGTGGTTTCACCAAGGACGAGATCTTCATGTCAGCCAGCAATGTCGATTATCATACAACATCTATCCCTTCAAGGATGAGGTATTATGTGATGTTGCCCCATTGGATGTCTGTGATGTTCTCTTGGGCCAACCATATATGTGGAAGCACCATGTTGTTTATGAGTCTCGAACCGGTAGTGTCATTGTTACTTTGGGGGGTCATCTCTATAGAATACCAGAGGTAGTTCCAACTATTGTTCCACCTAAAAAGTGCCGCAAGGTAGTATCTCATACTACAAAATTCATCTTCTTCACAATCTGTTTGAAAGGGGAACAAAAGGACATTGCAACCACTATAGTTTCACCCCCTGCACCTTCTATCCAACATAAGCAGGTCGACAAGGTTGCAACAAAGCACAAAATTTCCTTCTGCACACCTTCCTCTCATGTAGCTCGACTTTTTGAACAGCCTCAACTTCAACAGGTTCATGACAGACTTCCACAAACTAAGTAGTACAATGTCTCCAATAATACAAGCAGCTCACCCAGATGCAGATCCAACAAATGCTTTTCCCTCTCCCTCGGGAACTCAACGCAATGGATACCATTGCTTCCTAAGGATGGAGGATTGATCTAGGTGGATATCGGTGGCCACCCACCTTTTCCGATTGGCTCAAAACAGTTTTCTGGCAATTTTGGCAATTTACTATTTTTAGTAGGTTTTAACTTCTTGGGCCATTTTGAGGGCCTAAATGAAGGTTTTTCGAGATGAAGGTTCTCAATGATAGTCAAACTCATGATTGATCCCCCAAAATGAATCTCCTCGATGATACCTTTCCAACGAGCTATCATACACCTAAAACGAAGATCGTATGCAAAAGTTACGACCCTGAGAAGTTGATGTACTAACTTACCCAAACGAGGCCCACATGACTTTTGGTGCTTCATCTCCTAGGGTTAGGTTTTTGGATGTCTAGCACTTTTGGCATTACTTTTTATTGTAAAAATGCCTCTAGAGCCTTATTGTAATCATCTTCTTGTGAATGCGAGTAGCCATCACATCTCTTCTCAGAGATAAGCTGCCACCATTCTAGCGAGTCTTTCGCTCTGTATTTTTTACAGTCTTGTACATTTATTTGATTAATAGAAATCGTGTATTACTATATATCTGTGTTTATGGTTGCATATCTGATACATTTTTGTTATATTATTGAATATATGCAATATCTTTGTGCATTTCTTTAATATATCTCCGCTCTCATTTCGTGCCGAAAATAATTTGGATCAGTGGTATCAGAGGAGGTTGCTCTTGATCATTTTTTTTCAGTGCATGTCCTCGATGAGGTCCAAGTATAGCAAGTTGGGTCTCGAGCTTGTCTCTCTTGAAGAAAATCGCTCTCTCACACCCAAGAAACCTTCAATGGCAGAAGAAAACAAAAACGACGGAGCAGATGATCCTATCAATCTGTTGCTTGAGCAAGCTCTCACGCGACAGAGGGATGAAATGATGGAGAATTTTACCCAGATCCTTCAATGCCTGCTGATAGCATCAGGTGCATCTTCATCAGGCAGCCACTTTGGAGGCACCTCGCCATTCAAGGTACAAGTTAACTTTGATATTCCTGTATTTGAAGGACAGATAGATGCAGAAGCCCTAGAAAAATGGTTAACTCTGCTAGAAGGTTATTTCTCTATTCACAATTTTTTCGACAAAATAAAGATCACCTTCGCACTGCTTAAAGCTCTCCCTCATGTCAAACATTGGTGGGAAACTTACTGGGAGAAAAGTTCCACAGAGGAGTCTGGAATATATGGGGCCAATCCCACTTGGGATTTTTTAATGGATGCGGTAAAAGAACAGTATTACCCTGTTGGCAACTATGAGGACCAATACATGAGATGGACCACACTGCGGCAAGAGAGGGGCCAAGCAGTTCTGGAGTTCACCAATACCTGCCATACCTTGCACACCAAGATGGGTATCAAAGACTTCGAGTGACATTTGGTTCTAAAATACCGTGGGGCTCTACACAGATACATCCAGACTGAAATGGATTTTCTGGACATCTCATCACTCGGTGCTGCTTATCGATATGCTGTTAAAATTGAGCAGACGATCCATCTGTATTACTGTATATCTGTGTTTATGGTTGCATCTCTGATACATTTCTGTTATATTATTGAATATCTGCAATATCTCTGTGCATTTATTTATTACATCTCCGCTCTCATTTCATGCCGAAAATAATCCAGATCACCATTAGCATGTACAAATTGGATTTGCGTGACATAATTTTAGTAGTTTCCAAATCAAATCTGTGATATGTGGACATAAGGGTAAACTTACAACAAGGTATGTCGCAACATAAATTTGAAGGTTATGACCTAAGAGAGGATGGAATTCTCATATATAGGCGCAGAGTCTATGTGCCAAACAATCAAGAGTTGAAAAGCATGTTATCTTCAGAGATCCATAAGGTTCCTTATGCTCGACATCCAGTGTAACAACCCTAGTTAAATAATTGATTAAGGTTAATCAAGTATAAATAATTAAATAATTAACCATCCTAATGTGTATTAGTTAAATAATGATTATTTATTAATAATATTAATTATTTATTTATTTGTTGTTTAATATATGCTGATTAATTAATTAATTAAGTATATAACTCATTTAAGGTTTGGGTAATGAATTAAAAGATTAATAAATTTTAATTTATTTAATAGAAAACTTGACGTATGAAGGCATACAGCATTGAATGGAGGGATAAGGTGGGTGGAATTGAAGGAAGGGAGGAGGCAGTGAATGGGAAGGGGATATGAGGGGGAAAAATATTCGGGAGGGGGACCCCTAGTTAAATAATTGATTAAGGTTAATCAAGTATAAATAATTAAATAATTAACTGTCCTAATGTGTATTATTTAAATAATGATTATTTATTAATAATATTATTTATTTATTTATTGTTTAATATATGTTGATTAATTAATTAATTAATTAATTATATAACTCATTTAAGGTTTGGGTAACGAATTAAAAGCTTAATAAATTTTAATTTATTTGATAGAAAACTTGACGTATGAAGGGATAAAGCATTGAATGGATGGATAAGGTAATAAATGGAGGGATAAGGTGTGTGGAATTGAAGGAAGGGAGGAGGCAGTGAATGGGAAGGGGATATGAGGGGGGAAAATATTCGGGAGGGGGACTTTTGGATTTTGGGGAGGGAGAGTGAGAATTTCTGCAGAGGAGAAGATGGTATTGGAGCATTTTTTCAAGGGAGGGATGTAAAAACTGTATCTTTCTGGTTTTGGCTTGAGGAATTTGTTGGACTATTACAGGGGAGCATCGGTTGCTGGGGGTTTTGGGCTCGAGGGCCAGGAATCCTTACAGAATCCTCGAGCTAGGGAGCCAGATAGGCTCTATTCCTAGTTGGCAGGGAGGAATGATTCGGTTTTGGGCAGAGTTTGGGCAGAGCAGCTTGGACAGACAGAGGGGGAAACAACATCACTAAGAGGTATTTATGTCATTATCATTATGATGGTTCAGTATTTTACTAAGCTATGTATTTTTATTTATTTATGATTTTTATATCAGGTTGCTCATTTATAATTTGTTGAACCATGAACTGTTAGTTTTGTTAGCTTGTTGAATATAAAACCATAAAGAATTTATCAAAATCAATGTTATGATTAAATTTAATTAATTTTGTATTTCTATTATAGCATGGATCTTACACGTGGTATCAGAGCTTCAGTTTGAAGCACTGGAGCCTTAAGGGCCTACCTACAACTGGATTTTCTTTCTTTATATATATATATATATATATATATATATATATATATATATATATATTCTACCCTTAAACAAAAGATTACAAAATACATAATTAATACAACTAATATGAAATAATTACTTAAGCAAAGAGACAAAGCCCCAAGGCGTTTTCCTGTGCTTAACCTGTTTTTCTTATTCAAAATTTGTCACCCAATCTGAAGGTATCCAATAAAAACAATGAGGAAAGTAATGACTTGATACGAGGTTGTAAGCATTTAAATTACTTTCTACCAAATGCTATACCACTCTTTTCAGCAGATTGATAAGGAAGGGAGGTTGTGCCTTCTCCAACACAAGCAATGATCTTGTTTGAACCTGTATAGTAAAATATATTAATCAGTTGAGCTGAAATTAATGTGAGAAAAAAAAATAACAATAATAGTTGTAGTGGATAATGGATAGTATAGTTTGGTTGAGGTGTAATTTTTACCCAGGTTTTTGGGTTGGCTATCTACTGGAGAAGACACGATAAGAGGTTATTAGTCTCCGCCTAAGTGCAGAAAGATCAAAGGAAATATTTCTAGAAGTTATTTACTGACCTTTACCCCATCGGAAACTATTATTCTTCAGTTAAGTCTATAAAGATCAAATAATAATAAAAAAATAAAAAAACCATAAGATATTGTTTAAAAAAAAAAGCATAAGATTAGAGTATCAAAGAGGAAACATTGAGGCTGCCTTGCAGGTATTTGATGGAACCGAATTACATGCTGTAAAAAAACGCTTATGAACTTCTATTTCAGAAAAGGCTCATTCTAAACAAGGTCGATCATGCCAAGAATCATCACATTAAGTTTCACTACATACAACCAGCCTATTGCTTGAGGCGATATACTTGAAGGCAATGTCACTACAAAAGTTGGGTTGTCTAATAGAAGCTACTCAAGAATGCAAAAGTATTTTAGACACGATTGAAACAGTTTTTTCTAAGGGCATGCCTGAGTCATTGGGAAACAACACTTGGCATTGACATATTTAATTTATCAACAAAGAAACCTAGGAGTGAACTATCGGTGAAACATTAATAATAAGACACAAAATAGAAGAAACAGATCGAAAATCATTTCCTAAACCACACCTTTGAATAACAGACTCCGTGGAAGCGATGTATGATTACACTTTTACAGAGACCTCTCATCCTCCGTTAGTTTTGTCGACTGGTGTTGGGTTTGAAACCCGCTACTCAAAAGAGGTATGGAGAACAACTTATGAGATATTGACCAGAGTTTTTTTTTTTTTCATAATAGAATCCTTCAAGAGAATGACTCTCACGATGATTCCCAGGCTCCAAAAAACCTATGATTGAGGGAATCACTTTATTCTTCTAATCTGCCACAGAACTTCATCAAGTGCTTGATATCATACACAATGGGAAAAATACATGTTTATCAAATTGAAGAAGCATGTAGGTGTCAGAGGAAACTCTTGGCACGTTAGAAGCTTTGGCATATACCCAAAATCATAGCCACTGTGGAAGGAAACCAGGAGGAGCGGGGAGAAGTAGGTCCAACAGATCTAGTTGTTGTTATTGACCCAGTAGTTTATCCAGTTCTCTTGACTCATTCGATCCAACCGCACCAGAAACACCCACTAGATTTTTCCCATTTACTCGCTGACCCATTGTGAAAAGGGAAAGGGTGAACCATTCAACGTGTTTGTTATATAATAAAGGTGCGCAGCTACTGCCTGATTGTCTACGTGCATCGAATCCTAACCAAGCAGGCAGGAAGGCTTAAACCTAATCTTTGGCATATAAACGAAATCATTACCACTGTGGAAGGCGATCCAGTGCACAGTGTCATTCAAAACAAAGTCAGGCGACATCAGCAGCTCATTGAATACCCATGCATCGATTCCATTATAATTATTTTCTTGAAATCAATACCACTTTGTTGCAGAAGCTAAATATAATCGATGGCATACATATCTTTGACCAGATTGAATCCCCAAAAATTGAATTGCCACAAGCAATACTTATCGGTGCCATAGCGAGGCAAGTTCCCATCCTCGTCTAATAAAGTCAGACCCAATTGAATAAGGTTAAGTATATCAACTTTAGACTTTAGAGTGTAATAGTGGAACTCTGAAGAAGTCTTGAAATTGCCCACATATCTTACCACTGTACCAGGAAACTCAATAGCCATGGCAGTTGATGAGCATAAAAAAAAAAACACAGGCTAGCACATTAAAATACACATTGGGGCGCACTAGCCCAATCTCTGAAGTTACACATCTGCCACAACACAATGCGGGTTAATAGCGCAAATATTCAAAGTCGAGACCAAGAGGCCAGCCCCATGGAGGAGGAGCCCACATGGGAGTCTTTCCTTTGCACTACGCTACTGAGATATTGAAACATACAATGGCCCAGCGCACAGGCACACTGTACAACACATACATTAGCACAATTCGCAATAGACATCAAAGCTCAGCAACCAAGATCCAAGCCACTAAGGAAGGAAATAATATGGTGCACTACACGTCCAAAGAACTCATTGTAAGTCACAAGGGATAGACCAAGCGCAAGCCACGATGAAGGGGCAGGGGAGGCCACAAAGGCACAAAAAAAGTTGCATTCTCCAGCTCCAGAGGTGAGCGCCTTATCCTTTAGGCCACGTAATCAATACAATCCCAACCTTCATAAAACCCTGAACCCTAGCAGATGGTCTGTGACTTCGAATTATGTAATACCAGCAGAAGGTCTCTGCCTATAATTAACTCCAAACCACTGAACGATATCGATGTCATCGCTAAACTCACCAAACCCTAGCAACAAGAAACATTTGGGATGCCATTTGATGCACATGGCATTCATCCAGTGGAGTTCATTTCAAATCAGAAAACTAAAATGCGTGCCACGTGCTAGAATAGCAGCAATCCACAAGGGAGCCTACCAGGGAGAAAAATTTATATATATATGTAGGTATGATAAAATATTGGGATTTTGATCCAATCCCTAAATCGTCCACCAAAAATCAAGGACAAGGCATCAAAAAAAAAATGAGTCGAGCATCCGGGCATGACGCATCGATAACCTCAAAACCAGACCAAGCATCAAGCTCACGATACAAGAAAGAACCGAGTGTTCAAGTGTTAAGCACTAAGCAGGAAGCCCATAAAGGGAGAATACAACCGTACCCTAGGCATGGCTGGATACTATTCTAGCACGAGACCACTGGACTAGAATCAATGGCCACCATGAAAAGCCAACACACGCCCTCTCTCCGAGACCAGAAATTGAGTCTGGCATCTTAGACCACTCAACCCACAGCCATGAGAAGGTAAGTGCCAGTCCCCAAGTCACGGCCAAGGGAGAAGGCCTTGCGAGGTTTTGAGTCTTGGGGAAGAGCCACACCGAGGAGAGCCCACGGCTCCATACCCCTCGAGCACCAACAAGAGACCGAGGGAGAAATCGGACCCTGGTCGTGCCTAACTCCCACCTTCACCCTCAGCGTGCAAACCCACCAGACGACCCAACAAATGAGAAAGGAATAGTGATGTTTAGGGTTTAAATGATCTTTTTTTTTTAATTTCCAGAAATAAGCGGAAGTAACACGTGGATCGCATGCAAGGTCCACGTTATTACCTGCGAGGAAATTACTTATTAATTCATTTTTTTTTTATAAAATAAATTTAAATTTTTAAGAAATTGTTGTAATAAAGAAAAACAAAAAAAAAATTAATAATTAAAAAAAAAGGCAAATAAACTATAAATTAAGTTTAAATGGATAAAGTAAATGGGATTTTGATTTAATTTATGGGTGAATGTTTTTATAAATTAAAAATTTAAATTAATTGAATTAAATTATAT
>ML776626.1:760703-771190 GCA_009831015.1 Picea engelmannii | reverse complement strand
AATATATATATATATATATATATATATATATATATATATATATATATATATATATATATAATAATAATAATAATAATAATAATAATATAAGTGTGGTGTGTGCGCACAAGTAACCTACTTACAACCCTAAGCCGAAGCACCTACTAAACCAAAGCCAAACTATGAGTTCACACAAGCCTAACGCAAGCGTCGAACCTTCATATTATAAGGGTGGTTGATATGAATGTCGTATATTGATATAGGGAAGGAACTCATTTCAAAGACAGTAATAGAAAGGTGCACAGGTTCAATATCGTGTTACCTGTTAGCGGTGTGGAGGACCCCATTACTAGCATGACTTCCCAGAGTTACAATCAGGATTTGTGCATAGTGAAGGAAAGGCCCCGATGGGAAGAGCAAGTGGCAGCCACCAAATTTACGCAACGATATTCTCAAAAATTGATTTGCGATCAGGGTATCACTAGTTAAAGATTAAGGAAGGCTATATTCCTAAAAAACTGCCTTTCAAACTCAATTTGGACATTACGAGTTCGTAGTAGTACCTTTTGGATTGACCAATGCGCCAGTACTATTCATGAGCCTCATGAACAGCGTATTCCGGAAGTACTTAGACCATTTTGTACAAGTCTTTCTAGATGACATCCTCATCTATTCCAAAAAAGAAAGAGAGCATGAGGAACACTTGTGAGTGGTGTTGTCCTGCCTTAGAGAGAACAAATTGTATGGGAAGTTGTCGAAGTGTTCCTTCTTCCAGAAATAAATTCACTATTTAGGACATATCATTTCCGGTGAAGGAATCTCTGTCGACCCAGAAAAGGTAAAGGCCATTATGGAAAGGGCAGTGCTGAAAAATTCCCATGAGGTAAGAAGCTTCATAGGGCTAGAAAGTTATTATCGGAGATTTGTGGAGGGGTTTTCTAAAATAGAGAAACCCATCACCACTTTGCAGCGCAAGGGGGTATGACTAGATAGAAGAATGTGATAGTGCATTCATCAAGCTTAAGAGATTACTAACTAGTGCATCAATTCTATGATTGTCGGATATGGAAAAGGACTTCACAGTCTGCACGGATGCCTCAAATAAAGGGTTGGGGGCCATGCTAATGCAGGATGGAGGAGTGATATCTTTTGCGTCAAGGAAGTTGAAGAAACATGAAGAGCTTTACGCTACTCATGATTTAGAGTTGGCAGCTGTAATGCTAGCTCTGAAACTTTGGAGGCACTATCTTATGGGGCGAAACTTTGAACTCAAAATGGACCATCAAAGTTTAAAACATCTCTTCACTCAAATGGATCTGAATGCCAGGCAAAGGTGATGGAGTGAGTTCATGAGTGAGTACGATTTTGGTATTTCATATATCATAGGAAAAGAGAATGTGGTCCCAGATGCCTTGAGTAGGAGACCACATGTATTCTTCTTGGTACCCTTAAAGGTCAATCTGAGGGAACGTGTGTTGACACAAATCCAAGGAGACAGATGGTATTTAAAGGTTACTTCAAACCTCCAGAGTGGGAGGCAATTAGATCCAAAGTATGAAGGATATAGTCTGGAAGAAAATGGACTATTAAGATATTAAGGAAGGATGTACATCACTGAAAGTGGGGATATTCGAAGCATCATACTGAAGGAAGCCCATAGGGCACTTTATTGTGCGCATCCAAGTGTGAAAAAAAAATGTACGCAGACATGAGAAATATCTTCTTCTGGGTAGGCATGAAGCGCGATGTAGTCCATTTCATCACCAAGTTCCTAGAGTGTCAACAAGTGAAAGCCGACCACCATCACCTGACAGGTCTCCTACAACCACATGAGGTTCTTATGTCCAAGGGGGAACTCATCTCTATGGATTTTTTTGTGAGGTTGTCACTCACATCTCATAGACACAATTCCATTCTTGTGATAGTTGATAAGTTAACCAAGAGTGCTCATTTTATTCTGGTTAGAGACACTTATGATGTCACTGATGTGGCACATGTGTTTGTAAGTAAGGTCATCCGTTTGCAAGGGATAAATAAGAAGATCATTTCAGATAGGGACTTTAGATTCACTTCTAGGTTTTGGACAAGTTTGCAGTCAGCGTTGGGGACTCAGTTGAACTTAAGCATAGCTTATCATCCTTAAACAGATGGGCAAACTGAGAGAGTAAATCAAGTCATGGAATACATGCTTAGGATGTACGTCATGGATAATCAAACCCATTGGGAGAAGTACCTACCTTTGGTAAAGTTCGCCTACAATAACAGTTTTCATAGCTCCATCAGAATTCCACCCTACGAAGCTCTGTATGGAAGGCCATGCAGAACACCATTGAGCTGAGAAATATTAGAAGACTGAGTAATAGTTGGGATAGAATTGATTCAAGAGATGGAGGAACAACTGATTCAAATTAGGTAGAGACTAAAGGAAGCACGGGATAGGCAAAAAAGTTATGCGGATGCACACAAGACCGACCGAAGTTATAAAGTGGTAGACTAGATTTTCATTCGTATCAGGCCTAATAAGAGTACCATGCGGTTCGGGAAGGGGACAAAGTTGTCACCTCGATTTATAAGACTGTTCAGAATCCAAGAGAAAATTGGACCCGTTGCCTATCATCTCGCACTGCCACCCAACTTGCATAAAGTTAGTAATGTTTCTCATGTATCTGTTCTACGCCATTATGTTGTTGATGAATCACATAATATAAATTGGAAGGAATTGTAGGTATCAGACATGGGAACCCTCACAGTAGAACCGTTACGCATATTGGACTGTAGAGTCTGACAACTTAGGAACCGTCTGGTAGACCAAGTTAAGGCCCAGAGGGACAAGTATAGTCCAGGATCTGCTACTTGGGAAGATGTCAAGACGTTACGACGAGATTTTTTTTCACTCACTTTTTACCACCTCGAGAATATGTTTCTCGAAGGTTGGTTGTATGTAACACCACCTTTTGACTTAGACAGCCAAGATTACCTAAGGCCTAAAACTCTTTATTTTCTATTCACAATGAAACTATTAAATGATACACTTGAACTTTTAAGATGTATGAACCTTTATGAATGTTTAAATATTATTGATGTTGATGGATATGATGCGATATATTGTGAGAATGTAAATTTTATGAATGTTTAAATGTTAATGATGATGTTGGATATGATGCGATCTACTATGTGAATGTAAATTCTATGAATGTTTAATTATTATTGATGATGATGGATATGATGCGATATATTGTGTGAATGAGAATCCTATGAAGGTTTAAATGATATTTGAATGATGCTGGATATGATGCAATCTATTATGTAAAGGATAATTCTGTGAATGGGTAATGTTAATTGAATTATGGGATATTATGAGATCTATTTCTAACTTGAAAACTTTGATGTTAAAGTTGTTGGTACGGGGATACCGAATTGATATTTTATTTGTATGCAATTACATGATAATAATGCATAGATGTGTATGAGTTTGTGTTACAGACTAATCTGTAGGTCATTGGGCTACGAAATAGCCAAGGGATAATGATAATGAAAGTGGATGTCATGACCATTGACCGAGAAATAATATGGTATGAATATTTGTATGTGAAATTATATTGGTTTGGATGCATTTCTATGATATGTGGACCAATGCAAGATTTCAGGTGGTGAGACTACCCAAAACTGAATAAATGATGAAAAAAATCCTAGCAACACGGTGCCAATGTATATTCCATTGTAGGGTGTGGATCCTAGTCCTATTAGGAGGGGTGGAGGCATTTCCCACCATGTATCCTCCGAAACCTAAAGTCATGGGAGGATGATGTTAGCTCACTCTCCCCTAGACGTGTGATGATGACTGTCAATTGCCTGTTGGGGAAGCTTGGTAAAGATAGTGACACTTCTGCTTACGGGTTCTATTTGGAGTTTGGTCAATATAGTTGATGCTCCAAGATAGTCCAGCAGAGGAAGGATAGGGATGGAAGATGGAAGTAAGTTAGGGAGGAAGGATGAGTAGAAATAGTTGAGAGTGTATGGAGATTTGTCTTATGGTGGAATTTATTGTTTTTCCTTCTGAAAATAAAATGGGTATATATGAATATTCATAATTATGTAACTAAACTACAATTGTCTAAATAACATTGTTGAGCTAGATAATTGTAATTAAAGGATTTCGCAAACATTTGATTGGTTTATTCTTTTATAAAATGAATAGTCTTGTTGAATGGATTGGATGCATATGGAAATTACTATAGAAATGATAGTTATTGATATTAGTACATGAACGAGACTTGTATGTACTAGCTACACATGCATTTCTTGCACATGTACACTAGTATGTATGAGTTTCTTGGCTTACTTACTAATAATGTCGATTATTTGTTATGAATGTGTAAACCATATTTCTTTTCCCTTGTATCACAAAATACTTAAACTTCGGGATGAAGTTTTCTGAAGGGTGGGTGTATGTAACAACCCTAGTTAAATAACTGATTAAGGTTAATCAAGTATAAATAATTAAATAATTAACTATCCTAATGTGTATTAGTTAAATAATGATTATTTATTAATAATATTATTTATTTATTTATTGTTTTATATATGTTGATTAATTAATTAATTAATTATATAACTCATTTAAGGTTTGGGTAACGAATTAAAAGCTTAATAAATTTTAATTTATTTAATAGAAAACTTGACGTATGAAGGGATAAAGCATTGAATGGAGGGATAAGGTAATAAATGGAGGGATAAGGTGGGTGGCATTGAAGGAAGGGAGGAGGTAGTGAATGGGAAGGGGATATGAGGGGGGAAAATATTCGGGAGGGGGACTTTTGGATTTTGGGGGGGGAGAGTGAGAATTTCTACAGAGGAGGAGATGGTATTGGAGCATTTTTCCAAGGGAGGGATGGAAAAATTGTATCTTTCTAGTTTTGGCTTGAGGAATTTGTTGGACTATTACAGGGGAGCATCGGTTGCTGGGGGTTTTGGGCTTGAGGACCAGGAATCCTTACGGAATCATGGAGCTAGGGAGATGAATAGGCTCTATTCCTAGCTAGCAGGGAGGAATGATTCGGTTTTGGGCAGAGTTTGGGCAGAGCAGCTTGGACAGACAAAGGGGGAAACAACATCATTGAGAGGTATTTATTTCATTATCATTATGATGGTTCAGTATTTTACTAAGTTGTGTATTTTTATTTATTTATGATTTTTATATCAGGTTTCTCATTTATAATTTGTTGAACCATGAACTGTTAGTTTTGTTAGCTTGTTGAATATAAAACCATAAAGAATTTATCAAAATCAATGTTATGATTAAATTTAATTAATTTTGTATTTCTATTATAGCATGGATCTTACATCCAGGCTACTAGAAGAAAATTGTCGTAGTCAAAAGCAATACTTTTGGCTAGGTATGAAAAAGAAGGTTGTGTATTTTATTTCTAGATGTCTTGAATGTCAAAAGGTCAAATATGAGCACATATATCCAACTATTTTTCTACAGCCTTTTCCCATTTCTGAGTGGAAGTGGGAAGTTGTAACCATGGATTTCATTACTAAGTTTCCTAGGACCGCTAAAAAACATGATTCTATTATGGTGGTGGTGGACAATATTACTAAAGCTTCTAGTAAAGTCAATGCAAAGGAAGCCAACGTTGCTGAGATATACATGCGATAAATTGCTAAGTTGCATGGTGTACCTAAGACAATTGTGTCTGACATAGATTCCAAGTTCACCTTAAACTTTTGAAAGGGTTGTTCAAAAGATTTGGAATAAATATGATCTTTGGCACAACCTATCACCCTAAGATAGATGGTCAAACAAAAAGGGTAAATCTGGTGATTGAAGATATGCTCAGGATGTATGTGATGGATAAACCATAAAAATGGGAAGACTACCTTCACTTGGTATATTTTTCTTCCAATAATGGGTATCAAGCATCTTTAAAGATGAACCCATTTGAATCACTTTATGGTAGGAAGTGCAACATGCCAGTGAGTTGGGACAACCCAATAGACCACACAGTAGTTGGACTAGATCCTCTCTGAGAAATGGAGGAGTAGATGGTAAAGATCAAGAAGAATCTAAAGGTTTCCCAAGACAAGAAGAAAAGATGTGCAGATAAAGGCAAAAACCACAAAGAATTTAAATTGGTTGTCCACGTTCTTTTGAAAGTGAAAGCCAGGTGCAATTCCTTGAAGTTGGGAAAGTGTTGTAAGTTGGTAGTGCACTATTGTGGGCCATTTGAAATCCTAGAGAGGATTGTTCCTGTAGAATATATGCTTGCATTTCCTGTATCATTGTGTATTCGTAATTTTTTCCATGTGTCATTGCTTAAAAAAATGTACTTGATGATAAACATATTATTGATTGGAATGTGATTCAGGTGGAGCCAGAAGGTGATTCTCAAGTGTGTCTATTTTTCATATTGGATTAGAAAATCAAACAACTCTGGAATCAATCCATGGAGTTGGTAAAGGTCCAATGGACCTGGTATGGTCCTAAAGATGCAACTTGGGAGTGCAAGGATGCTATGCGGGTAGAGTATTCACATATTTTCAAAGATTTTTGAAATTTTCTATGTACATGTGTATATGATGCACTGAGTACGGTGCATAAATAAGGGGGAAGGTAATGTAATGTCCCTAATATAGAAACTTTGTAATTGTAGATATAGTATGGTGAGCCCTTGGTACCAATTATAAACGTAAATGTATATTTAGGCTGGTGAGTCGTTGGCACTAAGTTTTGGTTTCACATGCACATGAGTAGTGCGTAGAGAATTTCTATCAAGGACATGGTGTGCACATTTCATAGTGTTACGTGCACCTGGGTAAGTGCACACATTTCACAGTGTTTCATTCACTTGGGTAAGTCTGCAAGAATGACTTGGGAGTGTGCACAGAGCTAATTTACACATATATGTATATATATGGTTTTATATGTATTGAGGTCAGGGGGCCTATGTGATTATGAGGATGGTGATCCAGGAGACAGATAGGCTAGTGCTCATATCCATATAAATATAATCATAGTTATTAATATAATATTACATCGTTTCACATAGACATACTCAGAAGAAAAGAGATGGGGGGATAACGCCACCAGAAAAATGGGGGTGAGACTTCAATCTTAAGGAATATTTTACTAATATTTCTGGAAAAGTATATGTCATGGATAAATTATTTTATCCTAAGTTCTTGAGAGTAGGGAATGATTCACCAAGTGGTGAAAGATACTTTTGAAGGTGAAATGTTTTTAGTTGAAGGCATGCAATATATATTGTTGGCCTTAGTGTATTTGGCTAAATTAATTCATTATTTAGTCTCATGTGTAGAAGGGGATCAGACCATTTGAGAGAGGACGACTATTACCTTTTCTGGACAGAGAAGCTTGTAAGGGGTTTCTATACTATAATAAAAGTTTTAGTGTCGAAGAGGTGGGTTTTCAGGCTCGTGAGAAGTCTCTTTGGGTGAGATATTTGTTGTTGAAGAAGTGGGTTGTCAGGCCTGTGAGCATACTTTCCAGATGAGATATTTGCTAAGAATCATTGCCTGGGGAGTTGGTCATTAATCACAGGGCTCAGAGAATTTCTGTCTGACCTGTTGTTGGTAACTCTGAAAGGGAAGTGGGGAAACCAAGGGACTGTTGAGAAGAGAAGGGGAACACTTCCTTGGGTGTGACAGGTGCGTGAGGAATGAGAGACTGTATACTAGTTGCAAAAATGGCACCTTGTACTGAGAAATTATGTTGTGTATCAGAACTTAGCCTATCACTAGGAACCCTTTTTCCTTGGTGGAGTTAAGCCCTATATCAAGGGTGACTTGTTGTTGAAATCTTATGAGAAAAATATTCTATGGTTGGGAGGAACGCTTGAGTTATGCACGTATTTGGTGACTTTCATAAAAGACAAATGTTCATTATGTGCTTGTCTCGTTTACTATGTGCTTATTTATCTACATTAGACATGGATCAATTCTTGTATTTTTTCACATTCAATTAATTGTTGTTGTTCTGTATTATGTTTCTTTTTCATGTAAGTATAGTTCTTATAGCCTGTATTTGTACTTGTGCAGGGATATGAAAAATGTTGATAGTTTTTCTTGTTAAGTTATCCTTTATATTGGTCACGAGTCTTCAAGGAAAAGATTTAATGGACGGGTGCATAGGAAAGTATACTATGTGCACATGAGGCTGGAAGTCATGTGTGCATACATGGAAATAGACCCCATGAACAAGGAAACCAAATTTGGTGTGTGACGCCAGAATGGTTGTGCGCACTGTAGTGTTGTGTGTTCAATATACTCATGTGAAACTATTTTTAGTTACTTTCATTGCTTAAACTTGTGTTAAAAGGAGAAATTTAGTGTGGCACAACTCAGCTTGAGATTGAGCACGCTACTTCAAGTGACACTGCACAGACTAGGGTTTAGTATAGAATCTGCACAGTGGATTTTCGTAGTAGCATTGTTCAGTAGTATACTGGGTGATGTTACAGATTGGTATCAGAGCATAGTTTGGGAGAAGTGTGTGGCATAGCCTAGCCGAGGAGGTTGGGGACATTACATATACCCTCCATTTATCCTTTTCTCAATACTGTAGTTATAGGTGAGCATGTGATGAATATCAATTCCAAGATATTTGTATGAAGGAAATTCCTCCAAGTAGTTGTCATATACAAAGGTATTTAAAGTGATATTTTTTTATTTAATTATCATAACTTTTGTTTTTTCAGTGTTAACAATTATACCCATACTGGAGTAGAAATCCTTGAGGGATTTTAGTTTCTTTCCAATATTATAGGGAATCCTCACGATAATAACAATATCATTGGTGTAAATATGAAGAATGATGACTATACCAACGAGAATTGGGATGAAACAACCTACTTCTTCCAACCAATATTCTAACTTGTCAATGCATGTGCCAAAAAGGGTAGGAGATGGACGAAAACCTTGCATGACTCAATTTTTAAAAAATCAATTTCTTCCAAAATTCCCTTAGTGTTCCTAAAATTGAAAATAACATTCTCATACAACCTTGTTTAATTATCCCTAAACTCAAAAAGAACGTTTATCTCTTCCAACCTCTTCCAAATGTTCATTGTGGGCTCCATATCAAAATATTTTCTAAAGTCAATGAAAAAAAAAGGAGCATTGGTTTTATTATTGTGACACTCCTCCATAATGGTCCTTGGAATAACAAGGTGAAACATAGTGGAATGGTAGCTCCTAAATTCATCCCAACATTTAACTCCTTTTCCATGTCTTTCTAGCCATATCCTAATCTTCTTTTCCAAAATAATTCTATACAACTTGGATAAAATGGAATCATAAATAATTTGCAAATTAGATTTTACAAGGGCATCGAGGGAATCATACATATTTTCAAGGTAGAAATTCTAATTCTTTGAGGGAATCATATTGTTTTCTTTAGTTTTACAAGTTAGAATTTTCCTGCATAATTTCTTAGGATCTAGCTTAAATATAAGTGCACAAAGTGTTCTTTCTTTCTATTGATACAATACCTTTTTTTGTTTAATTAAGGATTTGTATGTATTTATCTTATTGGGTTTTAAGGACTCGTTATAAGCATCCCTAATGACATTCCTAGCAAATTTACACCCATTATCATACCAAGGGTTGATTGTTCTATTTTTTATTTTTACTTAACACCTTGATAGAGAAATTGCTAATGGAAGTAGAAACGGACATTGTAAAGTTATGATAGATGTATTCAATATTGTCCTTCTATGATAAGAGATGCAATTCACTATTTAAATCCTTTAAGAAAAGCTTAAATTTACTTTTGTAAAAAAGAAGGTTCTTTTGGTTAACTGAATTTTTCTCAATGGGTCTTTTGTGCATGGTAAATTTTAGATTAATGGTTAAAGGTATATGATTAGAGTATGGTTCATGGCCATTTAAAATGTCAAAATTTACTATTTGGTTGTATACATAGAAATCATATATCACATAAGATATAACATAATCCACAATACTACTTCCCAATCCATGGGACCTTGACTTGATTGGTACCAAACCAATTCTTTCACTACAACAATATAATTGTTAAGAGATCAATAGGTCACTTATGGGAATTGAACCAGGGGAGGATAACAATCATTCCTCCCAACCACTCAATCTACACCCAATTGACTATGTGTGTGTGTGTGTGAAGAAATTGAAAGTAAGCATTTCTTATTGCACCTAAAGGCATTTTATATATCCCATCATGAGAGATATCTATAATTCCTTCCATGTTCAACATAGATTTGACACATGGAATTTAAAAATAGTATTAATAACAAAATGAATATTTCAATATCCAACTTACGTAAAATAAATTTATATCAACTTCATATATATAAATATATCTTATACCACCAATAAATGTTGTGTACATCCCAGTATGAGGGAGATGTGTAATTCATTGAGTGTTTAACATGTAGTGGACACATGGTATTTAAAAAAATACTAATAAAAAAAATTCAACATCCATATTCCATAAAATAATTTAATAT
>ML776626.1:741829-760592 GCA_009831015.1 Picea engelmannii | reverse complement strand
TATATATATATATATATATATATTGAAAGTAAAAATTTCTTATTTCACTTAAGAATGAAGGATGTTTTCTGTAGGACTAAGGGAGATGTATAATTCCTTCTATGCTCAACATGGAGTTGACACACAACATTTAAAAATCTCAAGATCTAAAAAATTAAAATAGTAAAAAACCTAAAGAAGGTTTTAAGAAAAATCATTGAATAAAATTTAAAGGAATACCAAGCTACTAGGGCACTTGTACTTTCCCCCACTAAAAACCTTATAATTTTTTTGTTATACCCATTTAAATTAGATGGAAATAGCCAGATAAAGAGGTATGCATATACTAGAAATATCTACAACCATGCATGCAATTCTATTTAAATGCACACATCAACAAATTAATATGTGCATCATGCTGAAACATCCATGTATGTAGCACCATTTTAAAACATGAATGCAACTAAAATAACATTCTCACATTCTCACATATTTATTTAAAATAACAGATTTTATGCACAATGAACTAAACATATGCACAACAACATATGTTTTCTAAAAAATCTAATTAAGCACACAATATATTAATTCCATAAATAAAAATAATAAAAAAAGATAAAAAAAATATCTTTTAACCAAAAATGGAACCGACTATAGGGGATGAATTATTTGGGGCTAAAAATCCACATGAAAGGGTGTCTCTCCCTTTTCCACTGACAACGTAATACAACCCATATCCCCATAGCAAGTTTATTTTTCCTACATCTATCCCAATCCTCCATCTCTAGTCCTCTCAACCTACATAACCCTAGGAATGGGATTCCCCTTCACTGCACATAGTTCCTTAGGCCTTCCCACTTTTTTTCGGGGATCCAACACATGGTGGCTAGGAATCTCTCTTGTTGGAGACTCCAGGGATGTGAGCTGCAACATGAAAAGTCATAACAACAAATAATTTCTCTAGGGAAAACTCTCACACAGAAAATTCACTCTATAGTCCTAATAGTCTACTTCTTCATGCACTTTTAACTCCAAAAAGATACCACACATGACCACTATAGCTTCCTTCAAGCTCCAACACTCTGCACTCCCTTTCTCGTTGAAATATTGTAACTTCGAAGAATATTCTAATTAACTTTGAGTTATTATCTTATAGATCAAATCCCCTTTTGTGAATTGATCATGTCGGGTCTTGTATAAGATCAAATCCCCTTTTGTGGATTGGTCAAGCTACATTTGTAAAGTGGTATTTGTAAATTCGTCTCCTAGTACTTATAAAGTGGTTTTAACCACTTCTAAGAGAACTCAGACCCACTAAGTGAAGTGACATAGCCCTGTGCCTCCTCAACTAGTATTTATATGTGAGGATGGTGCCTCAATTGTACACTCTCACACTCACTCATCTAGTGTGCATATCATGAAGGCAGTTGCAGTTGCAAGAGGAAGGAGAAGAGAGGTGCATGATCAGTCTTGGTTTATTCTTGTTGTTTTGGTCTTAGTGTTGGCATTGTATTGGCAATCTATTATTGAGGAATTTTTTTCTGGGTTTTCTCCCCCATGAGGGTTTCCAAAGATAAAATTTTGTGTAGCTTGTGATTGTGTTTCTTTTAGTGATCCTCTTTATGTTGTTTTTTTGGAAATTCATTGAATGCTCATGTAAATTAGAAATAACCTACTAACAACAGTGAAAAATTAAGATGGTATCAAAGCTTGACTGAATAGAGAATCTTTCAGTCAGTATGTATATGTCAATGTTGTCATACAATAAAATTAAGGATTTTTACTGAAGATGATTTTTTTACCAAAAACTATCTTGGGAAGTGTGCCCTGCCCTAGTGCATCTTTTGGCAGCTTGAGAGAAATTTTTCAGTGGCTAGATTCTATGGAAATTCAAACCCTAGTTTTGAATGATACCAGAAAACCAGAACCAGTACTAGAAGTACCAGCCCCGAATCATGCAGGTCAAGTTCAATGGGTAAAACTTGTAATTTTCTAAAACAATCATCTCTAGCAAACTTTCCTTAGCCCAATGCATCTCCTGGTAAGCTCAATTTCAATTTTTGAGCACTTTCATTTTCTGGTTATTTTCTTAGCTCCAGGTCAAGATGTTTGCAAGCACCAATCTTGTTGACAAGTTAGAAGGTGTGGAAAATTTATGTGCCTGGAAGTACAAAATTGAGCTCATTCTTGAAGATATTGACCTTGCAAAATTCATAAATAAAATCTACTAGAAGCCGAAGAAGATGCAACCAAAGAGAAGTACAAGAAGGATATGATTAAGGATAAATGGATAATTGCATACTCTATTAAAGACCACTTGATCCCTCAAGTGTATTCTAAGAATACTCCAAAATATATGTTTGATTCCCTAACCAGAATGTATGAATGAAAGAACATCAACCAGAAGATGATCTTGAGAACCCAACTCAAGAATACAAAGATGCAAAAAGAAGAAACAATTTAAGACTATTTCTCTATGGTTTCCCAATTCAAGGAATAGTTAGAGGAAATTGGAGACAACTTATATGAATATGAACTTGTGATGACAACTCTTAATGGTCTCACAAGACCTTGGGATGCCTTCATCCAAACTATTTGTGCAAGAAAAGAGAAACTCCAATTTGACACTTTATGGGAAGAATGTGTTCAAGAAGAAGCAAGAGTGGGCAACCGAGAAGTCATCCTATTAAGAGATGAAGATCAATACCTAGCTTCTCGTGCTAAAGAAGGAAAGAAAAAGTCTCATTTTCAAAAGGAGACCCACTTTCATAAAGAACCTCACTCTCCAAAGAGATTCCAGAAATATCATGAAGGTCAAAGAAAGGGAAAAGGTTTCTCCTCTTATCAATGTTATTACTGTGATAAGACAGGACACATTGCTAAGAACTGTCCCTCTAGAAGAGAATAATACTAAAACAAAAATAACAAAAGACATCATTCCCAATCATTTGAATATAATGAGCCACCCAAGAAGTTAACTAAAGAAGATATTGAAGATTATGTTTTGTTTTCCGCCCTCTCACAATATTTGACACTTCGAGAAGATACTTGGATAATAGATAGTGGTTCCTCTAAGCACATGACAGGTCAGAAAGACATTCTCTCTATCCTTATAGAAAAGGAATTCCCCCAGAAAGTTTCACTTGGAAATGATTATCAGTACCCTATCAAAGGAATGGGAGAATCCACCTACAAACTTGATTCAGGAACTCCAGTGAGAATGAAGAATGTACTCTATGTACCGGGTTTGAAGAAGAACTTACTTTCTATTTCAGCCCTAGATAAGAAAGGTTTCGGAGTTGCATTTATATATGGTGAAGCTCTTATGTGGTATAAAGGAAAAACTATAGAATATGAAATTGTTATTGGAACAGAAGAAGGTGGTTTGTATAAGTTAAAAGGTCACTCAAATGTGTCCTCGACTCACTCTACTGAAAGTCCTTGTGAACTTGGGCATATAATACTAGCTCACATCAACTACAAAGACTTATCATATGTAAGCAAGGTAGTTACAGGTTTACCAGAATTAAATGTTGATAATGAAGGTGTATGCAAGGGATGTTCAAAAGGAAAGAACATAAAGAATCTTTTTCCAAAGAGCGACAATAAAGTAGAAATAATATTGGAGCTTATCCACCCATATGTCTGCGGTCAAATCCCATCAACCTCTCTAAGAGGGTATGTATAATATGTATCCTTTATTGATGATTACTCTCGTAAGACTTGGTTTATTTCTAGAAATCAAAATATGAAGTAATTAGAAGGTTCAAGGAATTCAAAGCCTTGGTAGAAAACCTCTTTGGAAGGAAAATCAAGATACTTAGGTCAGACAATGGAGGACAATACACATCAAATGAATTTGGAAGTTTTTGCAGAGATCTAGAGATTACGAGGAGATCACCACTGCCTATAACCATCAACAAAATGGTGTAGAAAAAAGAAAGAATAGAACAATTGTGGAAGTAGTAAATACTATGATTCACGATCAATATCTTCCAATGCACTTATGGGCTAAAGCAACAAGAAAAACAATATATGTCCAAAACAGATTATCCCATGGTGCTCTTAGATTGAAAACTCCAGAAGAAATGTTCACCAGAAATAATCCAGAAGTAATGCATCTCAAAATATTTGTTTGTCCAGTATTTGTACACATTCCAAAAGAAAATAGAACCAAGTTAGATCCTTCAAGAAAGCTGGTAATATTTGTTGGATACTATGAGGTATCTAAGGCCTTCAAAATTTACATACCAGGTTACCATAACATTGAAATCGAAAGAGATGTAACCTTTGATGAAGATGCAACACTCAAAATATCAAGGAAATTCCATCTTGAAGAATTATGTGAAGAAAAACCTGTATCTCCCTGAGTTGCAGAACTTGTGAAGGAAGTTACAATTAACCTTATTGATGAGATTCTAGAAGATTATGATATGATAGAATCTCAAGAAGCTCCCCATATGACTATCTCTCACAAGAGAAATCCATCTTGGGAGAGATAACTTATTCAATATGAAGAGAAGTATAGTGCCCCAGAAGGAACCATGAGACAAAGCAAGAAACCTAAGCCATTCTCCAACTATATGGACTTGATGTGTGATCTCGTAGAGAAGGAACCTAATTTATTTGAAGAATCCATTCAAGAGAAAGAATGTATGGAAGCCATGAAAGAAGAATACCAATCCATTATAAAAAATGATGTATGGGAAGTAGTTCCCAGACCAAAGAACAAAGATGTGGTATCTTCAAATTGGATATACAAGATAAAACATGCAGAAAGGAAAGTATTGAAAAACATAAGCCAATATTTGTGGCTCCTGGATTTTCTCAAAAGGAAGGTATTGACTATGAAGAAACATTTGCTCATGTAGCCAGATACACTTCTATTAGAACCATCATAACTCTTGCAGCAAAAATGAAGTGGAAGTTACACCAGATGGATGTGAAAACAACTTTCTTAAATGGTGTTATTGAAGAAGAAGTGTATATAGAACAACCATAAGGGTTTGAAGTTGAAGATAGAAAGACTCATGTCTAAAGGTTGAAGAAAGATATGTATGGGTTGAAGAAAGCTCCTAGAGTTTGGTATGGAAGAATTTATAGTTTCCTAACAAGATTGGTGTTAGCGCTAAAAAATTCACCATAAAATTTTATCTCCTTCACCAAATTTTGTGCTAGATTTTCCAAATCTTCAGATCTTTAGCCAGTTCTCAAAACCTCCAAACTCTTTGATAACTTCTTGACGAGCTCTCATTGTCAGTTTTTGCTAGAAGTCTCATGATTTCTTATCCTCTAGTCCACACTGCAAAATGTTAGAATTCCTATTAAAGTCTACCCAGTCTTCATGCGATTTTACCTTTTACCATTTTTCTCCAGGGTCTTAAATTTTTATATCTATGTTTTTTAACAAATTTCTTTTTTTTGCTATTTAACATTCTAAAACAAATGGTGTGTGCTCGAGTGTACGACATATCCTATTTGAAATCTATTTCTTAATCTATATAAATCATTACCTATCAATTCTACAAGTTAACACACACAACAAAGCACAAGTCAAGCCAAGACCAAGCGCACAAGTGCCAAGCAAAGCCACCAAGGAAGAGGAGTATATTTCTTAACGTGTCGAACAATTATTGGAACATTGGTGTATTTAAACACCATACAACTTTTACACCCAATCCATGTGGGATTTGTCCAACTGGGAAAATAAAAAAAAACAAAACAATAGTTGTTAAAGCCAGAGCATTAACATCATGCCACGATGGACAAATTAACTAGCAGGTGTTCGATGAAGGTGCCCATTGTCGATATTTGCAGGTGTTGGAGATGTCCATGCCTGAGCACCATATGCAATCACAAGTAGCACCATTAGGGGTTCAATGAATGTTTACAATGCCTCCAAGTTCCATGTTCGAGCAACAAAGATCTAAGTGTTACGTCGAATGCTAAGAAATGGAGTTCAAGTTAAAATTGTAGGTGCCAAGCTCAAGTGTTGAAGGTGCTAAGGAAGAGCTCGTGATTTATCATGAGTTGGAAAAGCTAGAATACAGTGAGGGTTTGGTTCCAAGGATATCCAACTAAAATATCCTTAGAGGAGGTATGATGATGTTCCATCAAATGTATCTAACATTCTCTTTGTCAAGGCCTCCTTGCTAAACGCACTCGTAGAGAGGCATTTCACATATTTTGTTCTTTTGTTGGTTTTAAGGAAATCAGGTTTTTGAATAAAGAACCTAGAAATTATGGAGGAGAGCCTCTTGCTATATGATTTGTTGACTTTTTTAATCCAAAATGTGTGGTAACTACAATGGAAGATCTCCAAGGCTATAAGTTTGATGAAAATGAAATAATTTCACTGCTACTCATCAACAAGAGCTTGGAACTTCCTGAAAAGTTCTATTGTTGGCCCAAAACTTGATATCAAAGGTCAGCATCATAGAAGGTGTACAGATATCAAGTCTTCCAGATTGCCATAACCAACATGGAAACCATCTAGCACGTATTTGTTTGCTTCCTAAACGCTTGACAATGGTTTTCCTCTATGAAATTACTTCGGCAACAAGCTCTAAAGACAATCACACAAGTAAAATGGATTCTATTTAAGAGAAGAAACATAATGCATGGGAGATAGATGACCAAAAATTCACATGGATCATGTGACTTTGGAATTGAAAGGGTTAGCCCTAGTGCACAAGGTTCTTTTGTAGTTCCTATTAGCATGTAAGTAACATATATTGTCAAATGTATGAAAATTGCCTCTTTGAATGCGACTAGAATTGTGGACAGTTTGTTGGATACTGAAAAAGGTCTGATGCTAGTAAAAATCCAGGGAAGAATGTTGAGTCTAGAAGCTATAAATTCTCTTGACCAATCCAAATGCAAAGTCTAGCTTCTGAAGTGTTAGACAGTGTCAACATTAAATGTTTATGTTATGGTGCCTCAATAATAGTTCAACACTTTGATTTGGCAAGTCTGGTCATTAGTTTTTTCTATGATCTAATACCATATATTGGGTGATTTCTTATATTACATATACCTGAAGCATACAAAGCTCTATTACAATCTGAGATGAGTAGAATTCGACAAGATTCTAAGGTGCATAGAAATAAGATTTATTCAAAGTTGAAGATTGGATAAACTCACGATATGATAACCTTGTTGTGGTGGATTGTTCATATCCATCTAGTTTCTTAATGATTTCCTACCCAATAAAGGAGGACCTTTTATAACTTTTAATAAAGAAGTCTTTAGAGTATCATTTTAGTTTCAAAGAACTAGATAATGTTCAACTGCTGAGATCAGAAAGTATACTTGTTTTTATTGAGTTTGATTGTATGTGTTAAAAATATTTTGAAGAATTATATCAATAGAGAGTTCATGACATCATCTTCCAGAACACTCCAAAATAAATCAAGCATGCAATAAGGAACAAAAAAAAGTACACAACTAGATTGCAGCGCAAAGAAGAAAAATTACATTGTATGCACTGGAAACTTGTTGTAGAATACTATTTTTACATAAATTGGTCAGATAAGGTCAAAGTTCGAGGTTCAAGGATGGATATTTGACAAAGTGATTCACTAGAAAGTAGATTTTATGTGGTAATTTAAGTAACTATTGTGACCTCAGTTGAACATTCCTCACTGATTAAGAAGTGCACTATATTTTTAAATGCTAAGGCTACAAAGAAGAACATTGGTGTTGTGGTTTTAATTGTAAATAGGAACTACGAACTGGCGCTACAAACTCATGTTTTGATGTTTTGAAGGGAGGAACAGTTTCCAGGTGTCAAAGATGGATGCAATCCAGTTGTATGATGGTTATTTGTGAGTTGGGAGGCCTCCTGCCAAAGGGAGATTCCCTCAAAGGTACACTTCATTAGTCATAAAGAAGTTGTTGAAGACGTTGCCAACATTAGCCTAAATTTTAGCATTTTGTTTTATTTTTGTTGAACAGTTGTAGTCACACCACCTTTAGGAATAAGAATCCTATGCAAAAATGGTTATTTGAATTGTAAAGTTTTCAATGATAGCCTAGGCTATAAGATAGGCATTGTAATACTGAAGCAAGGTTCGAAAGGAGTGATAGAGACTCGTATATTTTACAATGTCTATGTAACAAAGGATAGCTCCTGTTGTATGTACCATACCTAAGACATTTTGGATAATAGAAATCAATTCTTCTTCCTTATTACATTTTCTATCTAATTATGATTATTGTCTATTGAATGATTCAGTAAGCTTAATTGTAGCTTTGTTGCAATGGAGGATTTATTGTAATACTATTTATAATTTTATCAAGGTTTCCCTTTGACTATAAGAAGTTCTTGTTTCATAGGTTTTCTTCATATGTCTCTCTACTACCTGTTGTAAGTGTTAGACATATTTCATCTTTCCTCTCCATGTCTTCCATCTATCCATTTTTACTCTTTAAATCTTAGTCTAAGTTATTCAAAACCTTACTTGTTGGTGTATATTGTATGGAGTGATCTGCCATTGACATTGTTTTATTGAGTTTTCATCCATTTGTTACCTTATCATAAAACTGTATTTAAAATATCGATGGGTGCTAAGATTACACTTTAGAAGTCAAAGTGTGACTTTCAGTGCTAACATTCTTGGTACTGTTACCGAGAAACGAAGTATGCAACAAGCTTCCCTGGGAGAATGACATAGATCCATATCTTGATGGTAGACAAGTGAGGGACATAGAAATTGACTGTAATCATCTACCTGGAAAATACACAATAAAAGAATCCACTAGAGGAAGGATCCCGATGATAGAAAGATGAAAATACAGAAGGGAAAAACTAAGTATCAACTCATTGTTATTTTCTACGAACTTTTGTTCTTCTTCATCAGTTCATTCTTGTCTTTCCCTTTACATATAAAAAGGATTATTCTTTACTTTGTTTACTTCGATGATCATCAATCTTCCTTTATATACCCCTCTTTGGAAGAAGAAGGTCTTTGTTCTTCCTATGTTGTAGTTGTTGATCATGTCTCGTCATCTCATGGACCAATTGAGAAAGATGAAGTCCATTTCTCAATACCTCCTGAAATTGAGCAGCCCTATAGTCATGGGAATAATGAGGTTGATTTACCTTCTAAAGTTTTTTTTTAACCTTGTAATCATCCTATTAAACTTGACTTTCAACCTACAAAATTTCAGTCTAGAATCAAAGAGAAAATGTTTAAACCTCTCAGGCTGCCATCTCACCTCCATCCTTACCCTCCCAACTTTGTTGAGTATCTTCCCTAGTTTACAAGAGAGGATCATGTTAGAAATGAGAATCATTTGGAAACTTTTCAAAATTTAATTCATAATTTGGAAATTATGCATGAATATGTTGTCATGAGATTATTTTTGAAATCTTTGGTTAGGGAGGCTACTTTGTGGTTTTAAAATATGGGAGTTGGTTCCATTAGTTCTTTGACTGATTTTTATTATGCATTCTCAAAATATTTGGGTGAGAATAAATCCTTTGATCAATACCTGGTTGATTTTAATGTTTCGAGGAGAGGGGAGGAAGAAGCTATGGCTACCTTTAACATGAGGTTTTACAATATTTATCATAGCATGCCATTAGAGATACATCCTTTTGAAGTTGCAACTATGGTTTATTACATAGCATCTCATCATCTTGATCTTGTCCTTCTCCTAAGAGAAAGTAAATCTACGTCATTAAGATGGTTGTTTGAGGATGTTGAAGAAGTCAAGGAAAACATTCAAGCTTGCAAAAATATTAGAGATCAAGATTACCTTGAAGATCTGCATGCACAGGAACACCAAGGAGGGTATAAGCATGATTCCTATTTGGGACAACATTTGTCAGTGTTTTCATATTTTTTCATGGACAAGAATGTACATCATGCTTATGATAATTTTCCAAATCAGTTTGTGCATGCAGTAAAGGATGATTGTATAGATAACTACATATTTTTAGCTAATTGTTATCGGATAAATCGGTGAATGCGGACATCAACTAATCTCCCTAGATCCACCTGGATCTAGAACAACACAAGATAGGACATGATGCTTTCCCCAATATTTAATCATTGAGTTTACTATCAAACAAGATATGAATGACATACCTTTGAATATCGCTTACTTATATCTTTGTTGTCCCTGCTCCGCTTTGGTGCTCTTGTGATATTGGATCTACAATGAGACACAAACCAACCAAAGTGAAAGCAACAATAGTACATTCAATGAAAACTTACACATGTGATCAAGGAGTCATGTAATAAAATGAGAATGATTTTATGGGAAAGAAACATGCCACTGTATTATATTAAGTAAAAGTGGAAGATACAACCAAACAACCTTGATGTTGCAAGGTTCCCTTTTGGTGTCCCTTTGCTCCAACACACACACTTGATCCAAGCTTGCATGAAGAGGATCCACAATAACTTGATGGAAAAATGAATACCTCAAGCATCAATTGAGATAGAATCCCTCATACAATTCTCATCCTATTCCTTTATTAATTCTTTTCTTTCTCTTTCTTTCCTAATCTTTCTTAACTTTTTCCATGAGAAATCCATCATTATATAGGAGAAAGAGAGGTGGTTAAAGAGATTAGGATGATCCCACCAAATCAGAGAAGCTAGTAGAATCCCAACCATACATATGCCACCTGATATTCTAGAAGATCCCTTCTAGAAATTTTGTGAACTTCGACCTTTTCTTAGTCTTCCAACATCACCGCACCCTAGCTATAGTGCAACCTATAGAAACATCACTAGAAGTTCCATGATAGCTTGCAGAAATCAAGAATGTTTGCATTGTACCTTATGGCTAGCCTGCGGAGGCCTTGTAAAAACAAGTTTTGTAGAAGAGGAATCTAGTCACTTTTCTTGTGAAGAAAGTTCTTTTGGAAACCTAAACACATGCTGTAGAAACATCACCAGGGTGACTAAAATAATGTGTAATAGAATGCCCCTGAAAGTATGAGGCTGGAGCTCGTGACAACCGAAATAATTTGTAGAATATGTGTGTGTGTCGGAACAAGGAGAGAAGCAATCAGAAACCTGCAAACAACCAAACATCTTCACAATATTATACCATGTCTAAGGTAGGCATTCCCATGCTCAGACTACAAGTGATTTAAATCATAAATACCAGTCATGGCCACTAATCATACACTATGGATTCATGTCATAAATATTCTACATAGCCACCAGGAATACACTGTGGATCTATGCTTATAGAAAACTCATATTTAGACGTAGCCACAAGACATACACAGTGGACCTATGTGTCAATACAAATTATAAATACTCCATCGCAACCTAGATCGAAACAATGAGATCCAGGGTCTTCAATCATGTCATCCGTAAGTACGAATCTAACCATGCGATTACAAGTGCTGAAATCAAACATGGTAGAAACCACTTGATTACCGACCATTGATGAAAATTGTTAACAAGTGCGAGGGAAATCACCATTGATTTCAATGACTCCCAAGGTACCTTAGTACAATCCAACGAATGCGAATAAATGAGTTGAATTCAAGCACTCGATAAAATCTCTCAATCAGGTGTCAATGATGTGAACCCATTGTCGAAAGAAAAGAAACCTGCCATTGAGGCATGCAAGTTCTAAGTTACTAATTGATTTATAAGTCTTTTTCCTGGATAATGATTTGAATTCGATAGGAAAAGACTCGTCACAGGAGGGCCTTGATGTATCCTCCATCAATGACATGAAACAAGTAACAGATTTAAGGTAGATCAAAGTGTGAAGATGATTTGAAAATGACACAGGGAAGGCCGACATGGTAAGAATTGATAACTGCAGATGACCGACTCAATAGAAGGCTTGTACAAGGTTGGAATTCTCTTGAACACATGAATGACACGAAAATGGTCTTGGTACCATTGAATCAAAGAAGACCCAAGATATGAACTTGCAGAAGGTCAAACGAGAAAATGAATTTCCCAACCCGAATTCAATGATAAGGGGGTGTCATTTTCAAGAGAGACTATTACTTCCACTAACACAAATATAGAGACGCATTTCTTTCCCAAATTCCCCCCCACCATTTCTGGCGAGTACCTCTTTATTTTTACGCAAGCTTAAGGAGGATAACATATGATTTTTGATGTAAGATCATCCTTCAGACGAGTCCCTCGGAGTATGTTTAACGAACCCTAAGAAGGAGTGGTTCAGTTCTATATAGGTCTTTCAATCTTTGTTTAACGAGTCCAAAGAGAGAAAAATCAGGGGTTTTTCATATTTAGAGAGTCTGAAAAAAACTTAAAGAGGACTCTCTCAGTACATTTTTCATAAATTAGTTTAATGAGACTGAAAAAGTGATAAACTATCACCCATCAAACATTTTCTTCAAATACTTTTATAAGCATGAAAAGAACAAGGTCGCTCGGCAATCTTTTCATTTTTATGGAGTGTGAAAAAAGCTTAAAGGATACTCCATGAGTTCTGTTTTTCGTGTTACCATGATGAGTACGAAAAAACGACAAAAGTATACTTGGTTTCATTCTCATTCATTTGTGAGTGTGAGAATGAACAAAGACTGAGCTCAAGGATTTTCTTGAAAAACCTAAAATGTATTTGTACAAGTGACAAACGCAAAAAACAAATCAAGAAATGTATCTGTTTTCCATCGTTTAGGCTCTGATATTCTTCATTCGTGAAAAATCAAAACACTTACAATATCATTAGAACTTTAGGTTTTAAATAAAATTAATAAAATAATACAAAATATCAATGAAAAAAGTAAAAGGTGAATAAATATAGGTGAAAACTCTTTTTAACATTTCATTGTCATTTTACCCAAAACTTGTCCAAAAAACCCTATTCCACCTCAAACTTCCACTGCGGACTACGGGAGGCACGAGCAACCATTCGACGAAAGGCTTCTACTAAAAAGGTAATCTTCTTGTTCTCTTCATTTTGCATGGATTAATTTATGTTTTTACTGGTTAAAAATGGTTTTTGAGTTATATTTTATGAGGGTAGGTGCACGTAGGGATTGCCACAAGTGACTTATATCGAGCCTTGTGGAAACCATAGGTTTCCACAAGGGGCCTTATGGTCGACCTGTGGAAATTCCACGTTGTGTAAAAAGCTCACTTGCGTTGTGCGCAACTCAAACATTTTTCATTTATGTTCGGCCAATAAAAATTCTCAATAAAGTAAATTGAGGATGCTAATCTTCTCCTTATGGCTCCAACACAGGTTTTTGACTATCAAAATGTTGGAACAGAGGGAGAGAGAACATGAAGACAATGATCATTTCGTTGGGAATGACCTAGCATAGTTAATGCTCTCCAACAATGTGGGCTGCTGAAGTTCTTTAAGATCTAGGCAATGAGGGATCAATTGAGATTACTTGAGTATTTAGTCCACATGTGGGATGTGGATTAGCAGGTGTTCCATGTGGGAGCCCATATAGTCTCTTTAGAAATCAAGGATATCTATTTTTTGACGGGATTATCTCATCGTGGATCTCATGTGACCTTGACAGGTAATAGAGGTGTAGGTTTATCGATGAGTGAGTATGTTCGTTGGTATTGTGAACCAGGGGCTAAGAGATGTAAATGAAAGGTTACCATTAGGGATGTCCAGGATTTACCCCTTCAGACTATCATTTTCACTATCTCACAGATGGTGGGGAGTGCTTCTCCTCATATGACTCTCCAAACTTACTTCCAATATGCAATGGAATGCATGGAACTCTGGGTATTTAACTGGTGTGATGGGGTTCTTCAGAGTATGAAGAAACAATTGACAAAGTGCAAGAAAGGTGAACTAAAATATTTCGGGTACATATCCATTTTAGTTTCCTTGTTCCTAGAGAGGGTTCCACACTTGCGCTTACAGGTAGAGTGGGGCATACCGACCCCACAAAATCCAAGAATGAAGAGGTGGTGTGACCTGATGGCTCGGCATGTGACTAGCCCCATCATTAAATATAACGACGTATTCTTTGATTCGTTGATGCCTCAACTACTGATGGTAGATTATTATGTGTATGTTGGTTTAGAATTTAGAGGCGACCTAGATTTGGTTCTTCCTAAAGGTTCTCAATGGGGGAACTTGGGTAAGAAACACATTTTTTTTTTATAATTTTTTTGTAAATTTTGAAATATGAAATGTTTTTTATGTTTTTTAATCCGTGGACTAATCAAGAACTCTTTGAAAATGCAGATGTAGGACCGCACCGGCCTCCTGGTAAATCTCTCATCCATAGATGAGGGGATATAGTAGGGTTGGTTGTCGTTGATTATGAGGCGATCGAGCATAACCTGGAGGGGTTGACAACAGATGTCCTAGATATCTCTATCGATGATATCTCGAGACGTTATCAGTGCCATACCATGGGCGTATCTAGTTATCTTAGTCAACTGGTTCGTAGGGTAGCACGGGCATTCATTTGTTATCATGAATATCATCCTTGATGCTATTTTGTATATGAGGCCATGTTCTTCACATTTTTTATGTTTTGTTCTTCGGACGAAAAAACACTTTTTGTAAAAACTTTTATCATTATATATACATGAGGTTTCTACCGGCTTACTTGATTTATATACAAAATGTGATTGGATTTATAAATGTCTAAAATGTTTGTCTAACACATAATTAGCTAATGCGCCTGTTAATGTATTTAGACATCTAGGAATGTGCTAATATTCAATGTAATCAAAATGACATTCGAAGAGGTGAATTCGTAAATATACCCTTAATAAAGTAGAACTTAAGATAACATAGACATTACTCAATTGTAGTACTACTAACTGAGAATCAAGTAGTACTACAAGATGACGGATTCCAAGTGAAACATCGTCGGTCAATAATTCGATGACTGCACTTTACTCCGTGATATTGTTAGTTTCACGACCGAGGAAAACATCGTGTAAACTAATTAATTCATTCGTGGGTGCGTATATTTCCCAATCAGCAGATGTTAGGTTTTGAGTACTACAACTAGTGCCATCGACGAAGCCAATCTGTGGTAGCAAAGACACGGACATATGGAAACCAAGCACAACACAAGGTAAGCAGTTGGGGGTCGAAACCAAATAACGAAAAAGAACACGAAAAGTAGCACACAAGAGTATGATACAATAAAAATACAAGCACTCATGCAAATATAATCTAAGCATAGTACTTCTTCAAGTAAATCTCATTTCTGGGTTCACTCAAAGGAATTCCATCATAATCCACTAACTCATAATCTCCCTTTTCTAACACTCATTTGACAATATAAGGGCCTCACCACATAGCCTCAAATTTTCAAACCCCTAGTAAATCACGATCTTGTTCATAGAGGAGAACTAGATCACCTTCAAAGAAAACACGTGGCTTGACATGCTTGTCGTATTGGTCTTTGAAATGTTTTTTCTGAGCTTCAATAACCAGGGTGGAATCATGATGGGTTTCATCTAATTGCATCAGGTACAATAGGCATTCCTCTTTAGAAGAGGTGTTGGGGAGAAGTTCAAATGCTAGATTCAAAGATTGTATCTCGCATTCAATCGGCATGGCAACTTCGATACCATACACTAATTGGAAAGGTGTAAATCTCGTGGCAAACTTTGCAGATGTTTGATAGGCCCATAATGCTGAAAAACACATTGTGTGCCAACTTGTCTTGTGAATTCCTATTATCTGTCGAATCATAGTAATAAGAACTTTGTTTATCGCTTCAACTTGGCCATTGGCCTGTGGATAATAGGGGGTTGATTTTTCATGCCGAAGACCCAACTTTTCAATAAGCTTAGACATCATGAAATTCTGAAAATGGTTAGTGTGATCTGTAACGATAGCTTGCGAGATTCCAAATCGAGTGATGATATAATTGAATATGAACAATGCTTCATTTTTTTCAGTGTTATCGAATGTAAGCATCGCCTCAGCCCATTTAGTGAAACAATCCATGGCTACGATGATGTATCGATGCCCCCCAACTGAGTGAGGGTTACATGTCATGAAGTCAATGCCCCATTTTGCAAAGGGACCAATGGAAACTATAGGGTGTAAAGGATTGGGATGAGATCTTATCTTGTTATTATACATTTGACAAGCATGGAATTTATGGACAACAGTAATATAGTCTTTAAACAAAGAAGGCCATAAGTACCCTACTCGTAATATCTTTTGAGCAGTGGCATACCCAGACATATGACTGCCACATGATCCAGAGTGGCAGTCATTCAAAGCTTTCTCAGCCTCATCGCAGGTGAGACATCATCGGCAAATAGATTCAACACCATGGCAATAAAGAGTGTTACCGATAATTATGTATTGATGGGCTTGATACCGTATACAACGACGATCTGTACTAGAAAGTTCAGGCTGCAAAGTTTGAGTCTGGAGATAAATGATAATATCTTCGTACGAAATGTCTTCAGAACTGATCAAAAAAAGGGATTCATCAGGTAAGTAATCCTCTGCCACATTTTTTGTATCATTCGAGGGAAGGTCACATATCAATTCGGAAAATACAAAATATTTCTTAGACTTAGCGCGTTCAAACTCTAAGTCGAACTCCTAGAGAATCACTATCCATTTGGAGTACTTGCCCCCTAGAAATTTGTGCGTAAGAATATGTTGCATAGGGTTGCAATCGGAAATAACATTGTTCTTACATAATAATATATAATGACGAAAACGTTGAACAGTTTGAACAACTGCCAAGGCTAGTTTCTCCACATGTAGGTATTTGGCTTCGGTAGTCATGAGACTTTGACTCAAATAGTAAATTACATGTTCGTCATGTGAATCGTCTTCTTGGACTAAAACCATTGCAATGGTAGAGTATGAAGCTGGGAAGTAAAGGAAATAGTCTCGACTATAATCGGGTGAGAAAAGAAGTGGTGTACAGGTTAAGGAAAGTTTTAAAGTTTCAAAGGATTTATTGGCTATATTGTCCCATACAAACTCGTAACCTTTCTTCAACGGTCGAGTAAAACCCTATGTTAACTCAGCGTAATTGAGAATGAATCGACACAAAAAGTTTTCCTTCCCTTGCAAACTTTTAAGCTGGAATAGTGTGGAAGGAGGAGGTACATTAAGGATAGCCTCAACCTTCAAAGGGTCTACCCTAATTCCATGAAGTGACACAATAAATCCCAGAAGTCGACCGGAATCCACAAAAAAAACACATGTGTGTGGGTTCAAGCATATACGATAGTAATGACAATGAAGAAAAATGGCTCGGAGATGGTTCATGTGATCTTGGCGACACATGGAATGCACCATTAAATCATTGAGATATGGTTTTACGATGTGATTGATATCGTGAAAAGCATAATACATCATGTGTTGAAAAGTCGCACCAGCGTTCTTCAAACCGAAAGGCAATTTTCGGTAGGAAAAAGTACCCCAAGGAAAAATGAAAGCAGTCTTGTGTTGATCCATGAGAAAAATATTAATCTAATTATAGCCGGAGAAACCATCCATTAAGGAGAATATTTCGCTTCTGGTGCAATCGTCGACAATCTCGTTAATGAAGGGGGTTGGATAATTGTCCTTAGGACATACTTTATTGATATCCATATAATCTACACATACATGGATCATGCCTTGTTTCTTATTGACGGGAATGAGATTGTATACCCAATCAGTTAAAGCCACAGGATAGATAAAGCTGACCTTACGAAGTTTTTCAACTTTGATCTTGATAGAAGCGACTTTACGAGGGTGGACTGGGTGAAGTCTCTTCTGGAAAGTTTTAGCATCCAGGTAGGTCTTAATTTCATGCACAATGTTATCGGGGTCAATACCCGACATCTCTTTGTAGCTCGAAGAAAAAACGTCACGAAATTCTTGAAAAATGGCATTATAAGTGACGACCTCATCAAGGGAACATGAGGCTCTGATGTGAAAATTTTCGACGAATCGAGGTTTAATGGATATGTCAAGAGGAACAGTGGGTGAGATATTACACAGGTTCCCTTCATGTCGTGAGACGACTCGAGAACAAAAGAAATGACAACAATGCTCAACGGAGTCGAAATCCATTGGTAACTCTCTATGGTGTGTTGTTCTAGGAATAAAATGGAACGATGATGTCCATCATCCCATGGGGTGTCTTCCATGGACATAACTGACATGATCATTTCGTCCATAGGAAAGATGACATGAAACAGATCGGGAGATGAATCACACAAAGAGGGTGTAGAAGGGGTTGTCGATTGAATCGCTTGATAAGTGGATTCAACTGGAATTAAGGGCATTTGTTCTCCATAGCAAAGATAATCACCAGGATCAGGTACTATCCACAGGTCATAAGACGTGGGGGTTTCATGGACATAGGTGGAAATCATGTTGATTGAGGCGACAAAAGGAGGTGGAACATCGGGTGGTGGTATTGGGAAGGTTCCCATCAAAGTTGAATATTTTATAAGACCGACATTGACATTATCGTACCCAAGAGGTGTCTTGGAGATAAAGGGTACATTTCTAGTATGGGAATCGAAATTTAAAAAGGTCATTTGGTCAAGCGTAACGACTTTTCCTTGATGTGAGAAATGTAACACACAGAAAAGGGTAGACACAACAACACGCATGGAATTGATCTAGATATGGCCAAGTAAGATGTTATAGTCAAGAGATGCATCAAATACCTCGACCTCGACTCCTACTCAGTGGAAGGAGTAGGAGTCAGAGCGCCTTGTGTTGATACTAAGAGGGGGGTGAATTAGTATCAAGTACAATTTAAAACCTTTTTCAACTTATAATTAAACCATTCAATTATATTCAATGAGAAATGAACAATAGTATAAGAGTTACACCAATACACCACAATATACCA
>ML776626.1:716790-738057 GCA_009831015.1 Picea engelmannii | reverse complement strand
CGTGCCACATACCACTGGAAAGAGCATGATGTATACTATCCATCCATGGGTTTTGTATCTTCATTTTCATTTTCCTTCATGTCCAAATAACTTCATCAATCTTCTGGTCCAAAACCCATGACTAGGGTTGACATCAATGACAAGAACCAATCTTCCAACACCTTGGACATTAAAAGTAGTAGATTTGGTATTGGTGTGAGTGGTCGACATAGATTTAGTGTTAGCATGGAGGGTTTCAATCACACCATTAGCAGCATGGGAAGATGCTAGTGTTTTTTAGGTAGTGGTGGTAGAAGGGCGAGGAGCGTCAGGGAGCAATTGTAAAGAGTTCCTGTTTACAAATAAACAAGATCTAGGTACTGAGTGCGACTAATCGCCTTCTCTTCAGTGACAACTCCACCCATGGAAATATCACGAGAGATTTTATTGATGAATTATTTGGTGAACCATTCAACCAATAACTTATCAGGAAGGTCAAGTTTGATCAAGCGTCTCCTCCTTCTCCACTCATGAATTTGATTGGAAATGCGAGTGGCAGAGGATTGCTTAAAGGAACTTAAAATATCGGTTCCTATCTCATAGCAGATTGGTAGTTGGTAATGTGTGAGAAAATCCATGGCAAGGGTGTTGAAGTCGTTGAAGAAGCCTCGCAGTAATTCTATGTACCACTTTGTAGCTGAACCTGTGAGAGTTCATTGAAAGAGGCATAACCAAATGGAGTCGTCCATCAAAGAGTTGGACGAACACCAAAGGTGGAAAGTCATAAAATTATTGTTGGGGTCTTCTCCCAGTAGACCGCCAAACTTGCGAATTTCAGACGATCATTTGGCTGGTATGACGAGCCAATGGGGAGAATGTAAGATAGGATCATTCAATATTCTAGACAAGTCGGGTAAATACAAAGTGTCTAGAAAAGGTATTTGTCTATTCACATGAGGATACTGGTGACTCTGGGAAGGAATTCCCATTGGTATACTAATAGGACCGTAAGCAGTTTGCATGTATGTGGAGAGTCCTGAAAGATTATTCCGTGGAGGATTTTGAGGAATATAGCCCATGGGGTTGGGTTGGTTGGAAATGTTTCCTTGAAAAGGGACACTAGACTGAATGTTCGGACTCCAAGCATGATTTAAAGAACTGAGATATGGTTGGCCAGAGTGAGGGGGTACAAAAGAGGTGACTTGAGGTTGTTTCCCCCTAGATGATTATGGATTTATTTGGGCAAGAAGGTTACAAAGTTGGGCTATTGATCTTGATGTGTTCTCTCCATATAGTGGCTTATAGAGTCCAACTTGAGGTTTTCCTCCAAGTGGAGGTTTCCCCCCAACGTGAGATTTCCCTCCAATGAGAATCTGCTAACCAGAAGTGAACAGATGATGGGTGCTTCCAATTGGATTGGAGCCACTAGGGCCGGATCCCCCAAGAAAAGGTGGATAAGACCCTCCGGAGAGGACCTACGAAGTTGTAGGAACAAAACTTGCAGCAACATTGTACTTAGGTGGAACAAAAAGTCCATAAAATTTGGATGGAACCTGGGTAGGGACAATGGTGGAAGGATTCAAAGCATGATACCCAGGAGGAAGCGACGGGATAGGTCTATATGAGAGTGGTGTGCCAATGGGAGATTTTTTAACCACCACATTCCTGGTAGGAATAGTCATAATGTGTGGGACCATAGTAGAATGGGTCATCTAGAGAGAAAACGTCGAGCTAGGACCAAATCACTGTGTGTCTGGAATGACTGTGATATTGCTAGTTGTAACAACAAAGTGGTCTAAAGGTATCGTATAGGTAACAAACATTTTGGGCAGTTGTAAGAAGACGGGTGTATCAGGACCCGCCCCCAAGTTTTCGTAAAGGTCCCACACCGTACGAGGTGAGGTTCTAAATATTTTAGTAGACCAAAGGGGATTCTTGGCTCCAGGGCCTGTATGGGGTTCGGTCGGTATTCCAGAAGTTTCAACAACAAGTTCTCCTGATGAATTCATCTGGAGAATATGTCTCTCGTATCCAGGAGGAATTCAGAAGGCCTCTAGAGAATCAGAAATAATTCATAAATTTTCTAAAGAGTCAGAAGCTTCCACTTGTGAGGTTACGACATCCTGGACCGCTCTCCGCTTGGGAGAGCCCTCTAGTGAATTAGGAGGCAAAGGGTGATAACCTTCTGGATCGGGGTAGCCCTTGCATCCTACATGAACGACGTGGAGGGTCGATGTTGGCCAAACCAAATATTTCATGGAAAAAATCTATGGCCAACTATGGAAACAAACATCACTCGCTAATAAAATCTAGAAATAAAACCAAGAAAACAAACCTTCTTATTTCGAAGTCACTAGTTGGTGATGAAATCCAATGTCGTGAAGTCAAGACAAGAAGGGGCTAGGATAGAGTGGTTGGAAAAGTTGTGTTGATGACCTGCTCAACGGACTTACACCCTGGTGAAATCTCCCACACATAATTGTGGGTATACCTGTTGGCATGTTTACAAGAAGAGCATGTTTGTCATTGATGGCAAGAACAACAACAACAATGACAAACAGGCAGACAAGGAAGATCAGTAGACAGGCTGGCAAGGAAGAACAACAACGATCGAAAGGCAAGATCACAGCGTTGATCAGATTCCATTTCGGAGTTTTGGCTACTGGGATTTCAGATATCTGGAGTTGAAGTGTCAAAACACTTCACCACAGGAGTCCCAGAATCATGAAATATGAAATGCCAAAATCTTGAAGGTAGGAGACAGTTTCGGATACCAGGAGTTGGGGATGTCAAGAACTCTTACTACAGGAGTCTCAAAGTTGTGAAACCCGATGTCGTGAAATGTGAAATCGCGAAATGTCAAAGACACCATACCGGAAGTTCGGATACCAAGAGTTGGAGATTTCAAGGACTCTCACGATAGGAATCCTGAAGTTGTGAAGTGTGAAAAGCCGAAAAGCTTATCTGACTTCATTTCGGATTTTCACAGACCGAGACTTGGAAGTGTTGAGAACATTCACATCAAGAATGTCGAAATCGCAATATGCAAAATTTCGAGGTGATCTGGGCCGATAGATCTAGGATGAGAATGTGGCAGACCACATCAGAAAGGACAGGTGGGAGACTATGACACATGGCATGATCATACAATGATAAGTGTCGAGTTGATTAGGCATTTCAGGCCACTGGAAATCACAATTCTGAGTGACACGTGATAGTCACTTTGGTAACGACATGTCATCAAGTGACGCAAGACTGACCTCACTCCAGGAGTTTTTTCTTCGGGAGTTTTAACTCCATCACTCCCCCAAAGTCTCGAAGGCTGAAGTCCCAGGGCAGATGATAGTCGTTCGATCACCATGGATCGAGGACTATTGATCTGGAGATTGAAGTGCTTGTGTGATTGGAGAGGGTTCATATTTGGGTGGTCACATCGTCGAAGAACTGTAGAAGAGAACTCGAAGTGACAAGCTCCATTTCAGATTTTCGGGGATCGGGACATAGAGCGCAAATAAATCTTCGCATCAAGGAACGTCAAAGTGCCGAAAAGAAAAATCCCAAAAGCACTATATGGATAAGCACTCGGTCACCTCTCATAGTCACATGGTCGAAGAGTTGTAGAGAAAATCTTGAAGCGACAAGATCCTTTTTCGGAGTTTCAGAGATCGTGACTTGGAGAGTTGAGATGCCACACAATAGGATTGCCGAAATGCCAAAAAGCGAAACACGTTTTGGCTCAGCCTGTGGTCACAGCCATTGGTCACATCGGCGGAAGATGAGGGAAGGAGCTAGTGTAAACAAGCTCCATTTTGGAGTTTCGGGGATTGGGACATGGAGAGTAACAAAATATTTACCACAGGGATCCCGAAATGTCGAAGTGCGAAATGGCGAAATGAACACAAGATTCAATGAAGTCAATTCAATGGTGCAGATGAATTTGAATAAGATCGGAGGGCTATTGTTTCACTTCACATTGTAACTACCTGAAACAAATGATGGTTTCTTCCAGAGGATGATCTCTTCTATGACGGAGAAGACGAAGAGTCTCAACTACAAAAGAAGCTGAGGAATCTCGATATAACACCCAGTGATGATGGATGTATGGGTGAAACCGCCAGATAAGATGAAGAGTTACCATGATGATCAGGTAGAGAAATCAGAATGAGTCAGGAGGCTGCAGGCACTAAAGAGGTGGCAAAGGAAAGTGCAAGCAAAGAACCTGATGTGGAGAACAGTGGAAGGGGAAGAGCATGCAATAGCTTGGTGTATATTGCATGCACAAGGAGCACAGAGAATATAAGAATGTAGAACAAAGAAGAGATATGTGTTGTTGTTGTTGATTGTGATTGAAATGTGAAGAAAGAGGCAGAGCGCAGCAGCAGACATGCACAGAAGGGAAATGGTGCATTGAAGGAACATGGCGCAAAGAGCATAAAAGGAAAAAGAATATAAAGCATAAGGAGTGTGCAAAATACATTGATGTAGACAAAGCAGTGCAGTGTAGCAGAACAGTGATGCGACTGGTAATCCATTGAAGAACTTTATATCACTGTAATAAGTCATAATAGCAAAGATTTATATTTCAGGGTGGTAGGGAGGTTCTAGGGAGGTGCTAGGGAGGAATGTTGTCCTTAGAGGTTCAAGTGGGTGCTTGAACAAAGGGAGTTATAGCTTCCATTTGGTTGCAGCCAGAGAAACCAGGGTGGCAGGGTGGTGCATGGGAGAGTTGTTGTTCACTGTTATACAGGTCGGTGCTTGTGTGACTGGAAGTTGGTGCTTCCATCTAGTTGCTGCTAAAACACTTAGGGAGTTGGTGCTTCCATCCAGTTGGTGCTGGAACACTTAGGGAGTTGGTGCTTCCTTCTAGCTGGTGCTAGAGAAACCAGGGAGTTGGTGCTTCCTTCTAGTTGGTGCTCTCAGCAACTAGCAGCTTTCAAAACAGAGGTTGTAGCTTCATTATGAGTTGGTGCTCATATGTATGATAATGTAAATAATGTACATATTACTTATCATATAAAGAAGAAGAGGTTTTTACCCTTTATGGGTTTCCTCAGAAAATACCCGTCTCTATGTATCTCATATGTGTGAATGATGATGAAAGGTCTATTGCTTATTTCCCTGCATTATTGTGATTGTCATTGAGTGATCTGGAAAGAGTTTAAAATAAGTATAATTGTTTAAGCAAGGTTACAACTGATTCAACCCCCCCCCCCCTCAGTTGTCCAACAATTGGTATCAGAGAAGGCCCATTTTATCTAAGGGTAGATCCTAGAGCTTAAACATGTCAAGCCATGAAGGAAATTCAACCAATAAGGCCCCTCTGTTCAATGGAACAAACTTTGCCTTCTGGAAAGTTAGAATAAGAACCTACATAATGGCTTTAGGTGTAGATGTCTAGGATGTGGTAGATACTGGTTATGTAAAGCCAGTTGTAGTAGATAATAAGGATGACAAGCTAGAATTTAGCTTCAACGCTAAGGCTATGAATGTTATCTTGAGTTGGCTTGCAAAAGAAGAATTTGTAAAAGTTATGCACCTAGGAACTGCCAAAGAAATGTGGGACAAACACATTAGCAGTTATGAAGGTAATGAGAAGGTAAAGGACGCCAAGCTTCAAACCTACAGAATACAATTTGAACAGCTGGAGATGAAAGAAGATGAAATGTTGGAAAATACTTTCTGAGAGTAGAAGAAATGGTAAATGCAATGAAAGCACTTGGTGAAAAAATTGAGGAACCTTCTTTAGTTCAAAAAATCATGAGATCTCTCCCAGATAGGTTCAATCCGAAGGTCTCTTCTATAGAAGAACTTAATGATCTAAAAAACTTGGAGTTTTATCAACTTCTAGGAACATTGACTGCATATGAAATGAGAATAGTTAACGATGAACCCACCTCCAGAGAAGCATCATTTAAGGTAGACAAGAATGAGGATTGTGAGCCTGATGAAATTGAAGAAAAATTTGTGAAGAGACTAAAGAAGGGATCATGGAAATATAAAGGTAAACTACCTTTAAAATGTTTCAACTATGGTAGGATAGGTCATTTTGCAAATAAATGTCCCCACAAAAGAAAGGATCAGACATGTGATGATGAGGAGAAGCACAAAAACAGAAATTTCTTTAAAGAGAATAACTTTAAGAAGAAAAGTATTTGCATAAACAATGATGATGATCCTTTAGATGATGAAGACAATGACTCCTCTATTGAAGATAAACTAAATGACTTCATACTTATGGTCAAAGAGGATTATGATAATAAAAGAACAGGAAGTGAAGCCAATGAAGAAGAAGTTGTGGTTGACATGGAAGGAGAACTGAATAGTGCACTAGAAGAGATTGACAGACTAAGAATTAAGAACAGAAAGCAAAGACAATTGTTGATACAGTTCGAGAAACACAGTAAAGAACCCGATGAAGACCTTGTCCTACTAAAAGTAGAATTAGAAGAGACAAATAAAATTGAGTACATTCTGAAACGACAGTTATCATAAAAGAAGGCAAGTTGTGAAGCCTTAGAACAAGAAGTAGTGAAAACTAGGAAAGAGATGGATAAGTTTCAAGCCTTGTATAATCAGAATCTGTCAAGTATCAAAGCCTCGGAAGGATTATCCACCATTCTAAATCAGCAAAGGAATCCAAAGTTGAAAACCGGTTTGGGTTATGAAGAGGAATCAAGTAGTGGTAAGCCAAGAAATGAATAACCCATCAAGTTTGTCAAATCTACAACCAATGACAACAACAAACCTGCAACAACAAAGGAAGACAACCAACCATCCAGGACGAGTAAAGAGAAAGGTGCCAGGACTGAATCTGTAGAACAAAGAAATAGTGTGCTCCCTTTTGAAAGATATCATCAACATGGAAGAAATCGATTTTCTTAAAGAAGACAACCATTTTCAAGGTATAAAGAATTTTTATATGGCTACTGTTTCTATTATTCTAACTTTGGTCACAAAGTTGTAGATTGTTCCCTGAGACTTAGACATGAGAAATTAAGATTTCAAAGGAATAAATACTTGCCACAACAAAGAATGATACAACCAAGTAACAAACCTTCACAGATTGCAAATTGCCAAATTACGTTTAGAGACATGCAACTAAGGAGGTCAAGAAATAATCAACAGTCAATAAGTAGACAACGCTGCAACAATAAGAGATTGAATGCTACATCTGTCATAACTATGGACATAAACCTGTTCATTGTAGATTAAGGAACTATGAACCAGATTTGAATTCCCCTGCTGAAAATGTCAAGGTGTGGAAGAAGAAAGAAAGTGATAAGTGTGGATTAGTGTTGTCAGCTCAAAGAAAAACGAACCTGTGGTATATAGACAGTGGATGCTCCAAACATATGATGGGAGACAAAGGTAATTTTATATCTCTAAGTGAAAGAAAATTAGGAAACATAACCTTTGGAAATGATGATCCAGGTAAAATAAAGCGTAAAGGGATGGTGATTTTAAGTAATGGAAAAGGAAAATCCCAAGATGTTCCACTTGTAGATGGGCTGAAACATAATCTGCTCAGTGTAAGTCAAATTTGTGACAGAGGATGTGAATTGGTTTTCACGTCCAAGGACTGCAAGATAAAGTCTGTAAACTCAGGACAAGTGGTGGAAAAACGCATAAGGACAAAAAATAATGTATATGTGCTGAAAGAAAATAGAGAAGAGTGTCATCTAAGAAAACATGTTGAAATATGGTTATGGCATAATAGACTTGGACATCTAAACTTTTACCACTTAATCAAACTCAAAAATATCAAGGCAGTAAAAGATCTTCCGAGAATATCAAAGCCCCAAGATTCAATGTGTAAACCTTGCCAAGTAGGAAAGCTAACCAGGACATAGTTTAATTCCAAGAGCTTTACTTAACCAGAGAAACCACTCCAACTAGTTCATATGGATTTATTTGGACCATAAAGATAGGAAGGCACAGGGAAAGAAAACTACTTCATGCTGATTATTGATGATTACTCCAGACTTACTTGGGTTTCCTTTATCAAGGAAAAAGCTGAAGCTTTTGAGAAGTTTAAAATATTTAAGGCTTTAATTGAGACTCAAACAGGCAAGAGGTTAATGGTAGTAAGATTAGACCGAGGAGGACAATTTATGTCAAGTGATGTCAAGGAATTCTATGATAAGCATGTGATCAACAAAGAATACACCATCCCGAGAACTCCACAACAAAATGGAGTAGTTGAGAGGCAAAACAGAACAGTGCAGGAAATGGCCAGGTCAATGATGAATGAGAAGAACATTGGTCAAACCTACTGGGTAGAAGCAATAGACACAACAATCCATATTCTTAACAAAGCCCACATCAGACCACAAAGTGACAAGACACCTTATGAACTGTGGTATGGGATACCTGCTTCAATTAAACACTTCAAAGTCTTTGGGATTAAATGTTACATAAAGAATAATGATGAGAAACTTGGCAAATATGATGACAGGGATGATGAAGGTATATTCTTAGGGTATGCTACAAACAACAAAGGATACAGATGTTATAATAAGAGGCTGCATAAAATGGTTGACTGTATTGATGTAAAAGTTGATGAGGGAATCCCAGCAAGAGAGGTGTATAGTAATGAGTCTTCTACAGAAGATACAACTAAAGCTGAAGATGAACAGGTCCAAGAATCAGAAAATGAAGACTCTGAATTAGATGAAGACACAGATACTCAGATAGACTCAAATCAATAGACAACTTCAAACTCCTCCTCCAGAATCACTCAAAAGAATCATCTTGCAAGTCAGATAATTGGTGAAAAAGACAAAGGTGTACAAACCAGGAGAAAGCTAATCAAAAACACTGAACAATAACATATAGATTTCGTATCCATGCTGGAACCAAAGAATTTTAATGAAGATAGCAAAGATGACCATTGGGTTAAAGCAATGAATGATGAACTTGATCAAATTGAGAAAAACAATACGTGGGAGATGGTTCATAGACCTGAAGGTAAAAATGTCATTGGCTCCAAATGGATCTTTAAGAATAAATTGAATGAGTAGGGACAAGTTGTTAGGAACAAAGAAAGATTGGTCTGTAAAGGGTATGCATAGATAGAAGGACTAGATTTTGATGAAACATTTGTGCCCGTAGCAATATTAGAAGCTATCAGAATGTTTCTTGCCTATGCTTGTCATAAAAGGTTTAAAGTCTATCAAATGGATGTCAAGTCAGCTTTTCTAAATGGAGATTTAAGTGAATAAGTCTATATGGAACAGCCAGAGGGTTTTGAACTGTCTAATAATCCTAACTTAGTATGCAAGCTAAAGAAAGATTTATATGGGTTAAAACAAGCCACTCGAGCCTGGTATCACAGACTGGATACATATCTCAAAGACAAAGGTTTCAAGAGAGGAACATTTGATAACAATCTGTATATCAAAACAGAGGATAATGATTTGCTCATCGTATTGGTCTATGTAGATGACATCATCTTCGGATGTAATAAGGATTCGTTGGTACAATGATTTGCTTCTGCCATGGAGTCTGAGTTTGAAATGTCTATGATAGGTGAACTGTCATTTTTTATTGGTCTGCAAATTACTCAGAGGTTTGAAGGGATGTTCATTTCTCAAGAAAAATATCTAAGAGAAATGTTGAAAAGATTTCAAATGGAAGACTCTAAACCTGTGGGCACAACTATGGTTACTAGATGAAAATTAAGTAAGGATGATGACTCACCTGATGTTGATCAAAGTTCATATAGATCAATGATCAGTAGCCTACTGTACATCACAGCATATCGCCGAGACATAATGCATGTTGTTGGAATGGTAGGAAGATATCAGTCTGCACCTAAACAGAGTCATTTGCTAGTTGTCAAAAGGATATTCAGGTATTTGAAAGAAACAATGACTTATGGTTTGTGGTATCCCAGAAATCAGATATTTCAGTTAACTGCTTATTCAGATGCAGATTTGAAAAACTATGTTGATGAGAGAAAAAGAACTAGTGGAGGAGTATTCTTCCTCGGTGACTCATTAGTAGCATGGCTTAGTAAAAAGAAAGGTTTCATTTCTTTATCAACTACAGAGGTAGAGTACATTGTTGTTGCTACCTGTTGCACTAAGATATTATGGATGATTCAAACAATTGCAGACTTAGAGGTAAAATACATTGCACAGATCCCAATCCATTGTGATAACACTAGTGCCATCAGTGTGTCCAAGAATCCTGTATTCCACTCCAAGACCAAGCATATTCCCATAAAATACCATTTTCTGAGAGAGCAGGTCACCAATTAGATTGTTCAGGTCCATTACATTCCGACCATAGAACAAATTGCAGACATCTTTACTAAACCCCTAGCCGAGACACCATTTGAATATCTCCGACAGAAGCTAGGTGTCATCCCATCTCACATCTAAGAAATTCCATCTTGTTAGGGGGAGTTTTTATTGGTTGAACTTCTAATACCTCCTAAACATGTTGCAATAGCTCAGGGGGAGCATGTTTTCTTTGACATTGATGTGAAAGGGGGAAAAAACGAGTGGTCTGGACCAGATACTACAGTTGGAGGTCCAAACAAATGAGCGCAGTCATTCAGGGTTACCATCAATGCCAAAGGGGGAGATTGTTGGCATGTTTACAAGAAGAGCGTGCTTGTCATATATGTCAAGAACAAAAACAACGATGACAAATAGGAAGACAAGGAAGATCAGCAAATAGGCAGGCGAGGAAGAACAACAACGATCAAAAGGCAAGATCGCAACGTTGATCAGACTCCATTTCATAGTTTCGGCTACTGGGATTTCGGATACCGGGAGTTGAAGCGTCAAAAAACTTCACCACAGAAGTCCCATAATCACAAAATGCGAAATGATGAAATCCTAGAAGCAGGAGATAGTTTCAGATACCCATATTTTAGGTACCGGGAGTTGGGGATGTCAAGAACCATTACCGCAAGAGTCTCTAAGTCGCGAAACACAAAGTCATGAAATTGGAAATCGCGAAATGTCAAAGACTCCATACCATAGGTTTGGATACCGGGATTTGGATATGTCAAGGACTCTCACGACAGGAATCCCGAAGTTGCGAAGTGCAAAAATATGAAAAGCTTATCTGACTTCATTTTGGAGTTTCGCAGACCGGGACTTGGAAGTTTCGAGAACATTCACATCAAGAATGCAAAAATCACAATATGCAAAATTGTGAAGTGATCTGGGCTGATAGATCTAGGAGGAGAATGTGGTAGACCACATCAGAAAGGACAGGTGGGATACTATGACACATGGCACGATCAGATAACGATAAGTGTCAAGTTGATTAGGCATTTCAGGCCACTAGAAATCACAATTCTGAGTGACAAATGACAGCCACTTCGATCACGACATGTCATCGAGTGATGCAAGACTGACCTCAGTCTGGGAGTTTTTTCTTTGGGAGTTTTAACTCCATCACTCCCCCAAAGTCCCGAAGGCTGAATTCCCAGGGTCGAGGATAGTCATTCGATCACCATGTATCGAGGACCGTTGATCTGGAGATCGAAGCACTTGTGTGATTGGAAAGGGGTCATATTCCAGTGGTCACATCGTCAAAAAACTGTAGAGGAGAACTCGAAGCGACAAGCTCCATTTTGGAGTTTCGGGGATTAGGACATAGAGCATAAGGAAATGTTCGTATCAAGGAATGCTGAAGTGCCGAAAAACGAAATCGCGAAAGAACTATATGGATAAGAACTCGGTCACCTCTTATAGTCACATGGTCAAAGAGCTGTAGAGAAAATCTTGAAGTGGCAAGATAATTTTTCGGAGTTTTGGAGATCGTGACTTGGAGAGTTGAGATGCCACACAACAGGATTGTCGAAATGTGAAACACGTTTTGGCTCAGCTTGTGGTCACATCCATTGGTCACATCGGTGGAAGATGAAGGAAAGAGCTAGTGCAGACAAGCTCCATTTCGGAGTTTTGGGGATCGGGACATGGAGAGTAACAAAATCTTTACCACGGGGATCTTGAAATGCTGAAGTGTGAAATGGTGAAATGAATGCAAGATTTAATGAAGTCAATTCAACAATGCAGATGAATTTGAATAAGATCGGAGGGCTACTATTGCACTTCATAGTGTAACTGCTAGAAAGAAATGATGGTTTCTGCTAGAGGATGAGCTCGTCTATGACAGAGAAGACAAAGAGTCTCAACTGCTAGAGAAGCTGAGGAATCTCGATATAACACCCAGTGATGATGGATGCATGGGTGAAACTGCTAGAGAAGGTGAAGAGTTACCACGATGATCAGGCAGAGCACTCAGAATGAGTAAGGAGGATGTAGGCACTGAAGAGGTGGTAAAGGGAAGTGCGATTAAAGACCCCGATGTGGAGAACAATGGAAGGGGGAGAGCATGCAATAGCTTGGTGTATATTACATGCACAAGGAGCACATAGACTATAAGAATCTAGAACAAAGAAGAGATTCGTGTTGTTGTTGTTGACTGTGATTAAGGTGTGAAGAAGGAGGCAGAGCGTAGCAGCAGAAATGCACAGAAGGGTAATGGTGCATTGAAGGGACATGGTGTAGAGAGCATAAAAGGAAAAAGAATAGAAATCATAAGGAGTGTGCAGAAGACACTGATGCAGACAGAGCAGCGCAGTGTAGCAGAATAGTGATGAGATTGGTAATCTATTGAAGAACTTTATATCACTGTAATAAGTCATAATGGCAAAGATTTATATTTTAGGGTGGTAGGGAGGTGCTAGGGAGGACTGTTGTCCTCAGACGTTCAAGTGGGTGCTTGAACAAAGGGAGTTGTAGCTTCCATCTAGTTGTAGCCAGAGAAACCAGGGTGGTAGGGTGGTGCAAGGGAGAACTGTTGTTCACTGTTATATAGGTTAGTGCCTGTGTGACTGGAAGTTGGTGCTTCCATCCAGTTGGTACTGGAAGACTTAAGGAGTTGGTGCTTCCATCCAGTTGGTGTTGGAACACTTAGGGAGTTGGTGCTTCCTTCTAGTGGGTGCTAGAGAAACCAAGGAGTTGGTGCTTCCTTCTAGTTGGTGCTAGAGAATCGAGAGAGTTGGTTCTCTTTGCAAGTAGCATCTTGCAAAACAGAGGTTGTAGCCTCATTATGAGTTGGTTCTCATATGTATGATAATGTAAAGAATGTACAAATTACTTATCATATAAAGAAGAAGAGGTTTTTACCCTTTATGGGCTTCCTCATGAAATATATGTCTCTATGTATCTCATATGTGTGAACGATGTTGAATGGTCTATTGCTTACTTCCCTGGATTATTGTGACTGTCATTGAGTGATCTGGAAAGAGTTTAAAATAAGTATAATTGTTTAAGCAAGGTTACAACTGATTCACCCCCCCCCCTCTATGTTGTCCAACAATTGGTATTAGAGCAGACCCCTTTTATCTAAGGGTAGATCCTAGAGCTTAAACATGTCAAGCCATGAAGGAAATTCAACCAATAAGGCCCCTCTGTTCAATGTAATAAACATTGCCTTCTGGAAAGTTAGAATTAGAACGTATGTAATGGCTTTAGGTGCAGATGTCTGGGATATGGTAGATACTGGTTATGTAAAGCCAGTTGTACTAGCTAATAAGGATGACAATCTAGAATTTAGCTTCAATCCTAAGGCTATGAATGCTATCTTGAGTGGGCTTGGAGAAGCAGAATTCGTAAAAGTTATGCACCTAGGAACTGCCAAAGAAATGTGGGACAAACTCATTAGCAGTTGTGAAGGTAATGAGAAGGTAAAGGATGCCAAGCTTCAAACCTACAGAATAGAGTTTGAACAGCTTAAGATGAAAGAAGATGAAACTATTGGAAAATACTTTCTGAGAGTAGAAGAAATGGTAAATGCAATGAAAGCACTTGCTGAAAAAATTGAGGAACCCTCTTTAGTTCAGAAAATCTTGAGATCTCTCCCAGATAGGTTCAATCTGAAGTTCTCTGCTATATAAGAACTTAATGATCTAAAAACCTTGGAGTTTGATCAACTTCTAGGAACATTGACTGCATATGAAATGATAATAGTTAAAGATAAACCCACCTCCAAAGAAGCATCATTTAAGGAAGACAAGAATGAGGATTCTGAACCCGATGAAATTGAAGAAACATTTGTGAAGAGACTAAAGAAGGGATCATGTAAATACAAAGGTAAACTACCTTTCAAATGTTTCAACTATGGTAGGATAGGTCATTTTGTAAATAAATGTCCCCAAAAAAGAAAGGATCAGACATGTGATAATGAGGAGAAGCACAAACACAGAAATTTCTTTAAAGAGAATAACTTTAAGAAGAAAATTCTTTGCGTAAACAATGATGATGATCCTTCAGATAATGAAGACAATGAATCCTCTATTGAAGATAAACTAACTGAATTCATACTTATGGCCAAAGAGGATTATGATAATGAAATCACATGAAGTGATGCTAATGAAGAAGAAGTTGTGGTTGACATGGAAGGAGAATTGATCAGTGCACTGGAAGAGACTGACAGACTAAGAATTAAGAATAGAAAGAAAAGACAATTGTTGATATAGTTTGAGAAAGATAGTAAAGAACTTGATGAAGACCTTGTCCTACTAAAAGTAGAATTAGAAGAGGCAAATAAAATCGAATACATTCTGAAATTTCAGTTATCAGAAAAGAAGGCAAGATGTGAAGCCTTAGAACAAGAAGTAGTGAAAACTAGGAAAGAGATGGAGAAGTTTCAAGGTTTGTATAATCAGAATCTATCAAGTATCAAATCCTCAAAAGGATTAGCCACCATTCTGAATCAGCAAAGGAATCCAAAGCTGAAAACTGGTTTGGGTTATGAAGAGGGATCAAGTAGTGGTAAGCCAAGAAATGAAGAACCCATCAAGTTTTTCAAATCTACAACCAATGACAACAACAAACCTGTAGAAACAAAGGAAGACAACCAGACGCCCAGGACGAGTAAATAAAAAGGTGCCAAGATTGAATCTGTAGAACAAAGAAATAGTGCGCTCCCTACTGAAAGACATCATCAGCATGGAAGAAATTGATTTGCTCAAAGAAGACAACCATTTTCCAGGTACCAAGAATTTTTCTATGGCTATTGTTTCTACTGTTCTAACTTTGGTCACAAAGATGTAAATTGTTCCTTAAGACTTAGAAATGAGAAATTAAGATTTCAAAGGAATAAATACTTGCCACAACAAAGAATGATATAGCCAAGTTACAAACCTTCACAGATTGCAAATTGCCAAATTAAGTTTAGAGACATGCAACTGAGGTGAAGAAATAATCAATAGTCAATAAGTAGACAATGATGCAACAATAATTTTGACGTATTGAACAATGAGATTGAATGCTACATCTGTCATAACTATGGACATAAATCTATTGATTGTCAATTAAGGAACTATGAACCAGATTTGAATTCCCCTGCTGAAAATGTCAAGGTGTGGAAGAAGAAAGAAAGTGACACGTGTGGATTAGTGGTGTCATCTCAAAGAAAAATGAACCTGTGGTATATAGATAGTGGATGCTCCAAACATATGATGGGATACAAAGATAAGTTTATATCTCTAAGTAAAAGAAAATCAGGAAACGTAACCTTTGGAAATGATGCTCCAGGTAAAATAAAGGGTAAAGGGTTGGTGAGTTTAAGTAATGGGAAAGGAAAAGCCCAAGATGTTCTACTTGTATATGGGCTGAAACATAATCTACTCAGTGTAAGTCAAATGTGTGACAGAGGATGTGAAGTGGTGTTCACATCCAAGGACTGCAAGATAAAGTCTGTAAACTCAGGACAAGTGGTGGCCAAAGGCATAAGGACAGAAAATAATGTATATGCACTGAAAGAAAATAGAGAAGAGTGTCCTCTAAGAAAACATAATGAAATATGGTTATCGCATAGGAGACTTGGACATCTAAACATCGACCACTTAATCAAAATAAAAAATCTAGAGGTAGTAAAAGATCTTCCGAGAATATCAAAGTCCCAAGATTCAATGTGTAAACTCTGCCAAGTAGGAAAGATAACCAGGACACAGTTTAAGTCCAAGAGATTTACTTCTACAGAGAAACCACTCCAACTATTTCATATGGATTTATGTGGACCATCAAGACAGGAAGGCACAGGGAAAGAAAATTACTTCATCTTGATTATTGATGATTACTTCCAGACTTACTTGGGTTGCCTTTCTCAAGGAAAAAGATGAATATTTTGAGAAGTTTAAAATATTTAAGGCTTTAAATGAGACTCAAATAGGCAAGAGGTTAAAGGAAGTAAGATCATACTGAGGAGGAGAGTTTATGTCAAGTGAATTCAAGGAATTTTGTGATAAGCATGGGATCAAGAGAGAATACACCATCCCAAGAACTCCACAACAAAATGGAGTAGTTGAGAGGAAAAACAGAACAGTGTAGGAAATGGCCAGGTCAATGATGAATGAGAATAACATTGGTCAAACCTACTAGGTAGAAGAAATACACACAGTATTCCATGTTCTTAACAAAGCCCACCTAAGAACACAAAGTGACAAGACACCTTATGAACTGTGGTATGGGAGACTTGCTTCAATTAAACACTTCAAAGTCTTTGGGAGTAAATGTTACATAAAGAAAAATTATGAGAACCTTGGAAAATATGATGACAGGGTTGATGAAGGTATCTTCTTAGGGTATGCTACAAACAACAAAGGATACAGATGCTATAATAAGAGGCTGCATAAAATGGTTGACTGTATTGACGTAAAAGTTGATGAGAGAATCCCAACAAGAGAGTTGTACAGTAATGAGTCTTCTACAGAAGATACAACTAAAGTTGAAGATGAACAGGTCCAAGAATCAGAAAAGGAAGACTCTAAATCAGATGAATACACAGATACTTAGACAGACTTAAATCAGTAGACAACTTCAAATTCCTCCTCCAGAATCACTCAAAAGAATCATCCAACAAGTTAGATAATTGGTGAAAAACACAAAGGTGTACAAACCAGGAGAAATATAATAAAAAACACCGAAAAATCACATATAGCTTTCATATCCATGCTGGAACCCAAGAATTCTAATGAATCTAGCAAAGATGACCATTGGGTTAAAGCAATGAATGATGAAAATGATCAGATTGAGAAAAACAAAATGTGGGAGATGGTTCATAGACTTGAAGGTAAAAATGTCATTGGCTCCAAATGGATCTTTAAGAATAAATTGAATGAGTAGGGACAAGTTGTCAGGAAAAAAACAATATTGGTCTGTAAACGGTATGCTCAGATAGAAGGATTGGATTTTGATTAAACATTTGCGCCCGTAGCAAGATTAGAAGCTATCAGAATGTTTCTTGCCTATTCTTGTCATAAAATGTTTAAAGTCTATCAAATGGATGTCAAGTCAACTTTTATAAATGGAGATTTAAGTGAATAATTCTATATGGAACAACCATAGGGTTTCAAACTGTCTAATAATCCTAACTTAGTATGCAAGATGAAGAAAGATTTATATGGGTTAAAACAAGGCCCTCAAGCCTGGTATCATAGACTGGATACATATGTCAAAGACAAAGGTTTCAAGAGAGGAACATTTAATAACAATCTGTATATCAAAAAAGAGGATAATGATTTGCTTATCGTATTGGTCTATGTAGATGACATCATCTTCAGATGTAATAAGGATTCGTTGGTACAATGGTTTTCTTCTGCCATGGAGTTTGAGTTTGAAATGTCTATGATAGGTGAACCGTCATTTTTTATTGGTTTGCAAATTACTCAAAGGTTTGAAGGGATGTTCATTTCTCAAGAAAAATATCTAAGAGAAATGTTGAAAAGATTTCAAATGGAAGACTCTAAACTTGTGGGCACACCTATGGTTATTGGATGCAAATTAAGAATGATGACTCACCTGATGTTGATCAAAGTTCATATAGATCAATGATCAGTAGCCTGTTGTACGTCACAACATCTCGCCCAGACATAATGCATGTTGTTGGAATGGTAGGAAGATATCAGTCTGCACCTAAACAGAGTCATTTGCTAGTTGTCAAAATGATATTCAGGTATTTGAAAGAAACAATTACTTATGGTCTGTGGTATCCCAGAAATCAAAATTTTCAGTTAACTTCTTATTCATATGTAGATTGGGCAAACTGTGTTGATGAGAGAAAAAGCACTAGTGGAGTAGCATTCTTCCTAGGTGACTCATTAGTAGCATGGCTTAGTAAAAAGAAAGGTTTCATTTCTTTATCAACTACAGAGGCAGAGTACATTGTTGTTGCTACATGTTGCACTCAGATAGTATGGATGATTCAGATACTTGCAGACTTGGAGGTAAAATACGTTGCACCGATCCCAATCCATTGTGAGAACACTAATGCCATCAGTGTGTCCAAGAATCCTGTATTCCACTCCAAGACCAAGCATATTCCCATAAAATACCATTTTCTGAGAGAGCAGGTCACCAATCAGATTGTTCAGCTCCATTACATTCCGACCACTGAAAAAATTGTAGACATCTTTACTAAACCTCTAGCCAAGACACCATTTGAATATCTCTGACATAAGCTGGGTGTTGTCCCATCTCACATCTAAGAAACTCCATCTTGTTAGGGGGATTTTGTATTGGTTGAACTTCTAATACCTCCTAAACATACTGCAACAACTCAGGGGGAACGTGTTTCCTTTGACATTGATGTCAAAGGGGGAGAAAAGGAGTGGTCCGGACCGGATTCTATAGTTGGAGGTCGAAACAAATGAGTGTAGCCATTCAGGGTTGCCATTAATGCCAAAGGGGGAGATTGTTGGCATGTTTACAAGAAGAGCATGCTTGTCATTGATGGAAAGAATAGTAGCAATGATGACAAACATGTAGACAAGGAAGATCAGAAGACTGGCAGGCAAGGAAGAACAACAACGATTGAAAGGAAAGATCACAACATTGATTAGAATCCATTTCGGAGTTTCGGCTACTAGGATTTCGGATATCGGGAGTTGAAGTGTCAAAACACTTCACTACAGGAGTCTCGGAATCGAGAAATGCAAAACACCAAAATCCCAGAAGCAAGAGACAGTTTCAGATACTGGGATTTCGGATACCGGGAGTTGGGGATGTCAAGAACTCTTACTAAATGAGTCTCGAAGTCGCAAAATGAGAAATCGCGAAATGTCAAAGAATCCATACCGGAGGTTTGGATACCGGGAGTTGGAGATGTCAAGGACTCTCACGACAGGAATCCCGAAGTTGCGAAGTGTGAAATGTCAAAAAGATGATCTGACTTCATTTCAGAGTTTCGTAGACCGGGACTTGGAAGTGTCGAGAACATTCACATCAAGAATGTCAAAATCGTGATATGAGAAATTGCAAAGTGATCCGGGCCGATAGATCCAGGAGAAAAATGTGGCAGACCATGTCAGAAAGGACAGGTGGGAGACTATGACACGTGGCACGATCAGACAACGACAAGTGTCGAGTTGATTAGTCATTTCAGGCCACTGGAAATCACAATTCTGAGTGACACGTGATAGCCACTTCAGTCATGAGACGTCATCGAGTGACGCAAGACTGACCTCACTCTGGGATTTTTTTCTTCGAGAGTTTTAACTCCATCACTCCCCCAAATTCCCGAAGGCTGAAGTCCTGGGCCAAAGGATAGTCATCCGATCACCATGGATCTAGGATCATTGATCTGGGGATCGAAGCACTTGTGTGATTGGAGAGGGTTCATATTCTGGTGCTCACATCGTCGAAGAACTATAGAAGAGAAATCGAAGTGGCAAGCTCCATTTTGGAGTTTCGGGGATCAGGACATAGAACGTAAAGAAATATTCGCATCAAGGAACGTTGAAGTGCCAAAAAGAAAAATCGTGAAAGCACTATATGGATAAGCACTCGATCACCACTCGTAGTCACATGGTCGAAAAGATGTAGAGAAAAGCTTGAAGCGGCAAGATCCTTTTTTGGAGTTTCATAGATCGCGACTTAGAGAGTCGAGATGCCACACAACAGGATTTCTGAAATGCCGAAATGCGAAACACGTTTTGGCTCAGCCTATGGTCACATCCATTGGTCACATCGACAGAAGATGAAGGAATGAGCTAGTGAAGACAAGATCCATTTCAGATTTTCGGGGATCGGGACATGGAGAGTAACAAAATATTTACCACAGGGATCCCGAAATGCTGAAGTGCGAAATGGAGAAATGAACACAAGATTCAATGAAGTCAATTCAACGATGCAAATGAATTTGAATAAGATCGGAGGGCTACTGTTGCACTTCACAGTGTAACTGCTAGAAACAAATGATGTTTTCTACTAGAGGATGAGCTCATCTATGAAAAATAAGACGAAGAGTATCAACTGCCAGAGAAGTTGCAGAATCTTGATATAACACCCAGTGATGATGGATGCATGGGTGAAACCACCAGAGAAGTTGAAGAGTTACCATGATGATTAGGCAGAGCACTCAGAATGAGTAAGGAGGTTGCAGGCACTGAAGAGGTGGCAAAGGGAAGTGCGAGTAAAGACACCAATGTGGAGAATAGTGAATGGGGAGAGAATGCAGTAGCTTGGTGTATATGGCATGCACAAGGAGCACAAAGACTATAAAAATGTAGAACAAAGAAGAGATCTGTGTTGTTGTTGTTGAGTGTGATTGAGGTGTGAAGAAGGAGGCAGAGCGAAGCAGCAGAAATGCACAGAAGTGGAATGGTGCATTGAAGGGACATGGTGCAGAGAGCATAAAATGCAAAAGAACAGAAAGCGCAAGGAGTGTACAGAAGACACTGATGAAGACAAAGAAACGCAATGTGACCAGTAAGCCATTGAAGAACTTTATATCACTATAATAAGTCATAATAACAAAGATTTATATTTCAGGGTGGTAGGGAGGTGCTAGGGAGGATTGTTGTCCTCAGAGGTTCAAGTGGGTGCTTGAACAAAGGGAGTTGTAGCTTCCATCTAGTTGCGGCCAAAGAAAATAGGGTGGCAGGGTGGTGCAAGGGAGAACTGTTGTCCACTGTTATACAGGTTGGTGCCTATGTGATTGGAAGTTAGTGCTTCCATCCAGTTGGTGATGGAATGCTTAGGGATTTGGTGCTTCCATCCAGTTGGTGCTAGAACACTTAGGGAGTTGGTGCTTCCTTCTAGTGGGTGCTAAAGAAACCAGGGAGTTGGTGCTTCCTTCTAGTTGGTGCTAGAGAATCCAGAGAGTTGGTGCTCTTAGCAAGTAACATCTTTCAAAACAAAGGTTGTAGCCTCATTATGAGTTGGTGCTCATATGTATGATAATGTAAAGAATGTACATATTACTTATCATATAAAGAAGAAGAGGTTTTCACCCTTTATGGGTTTCCTCAGGAAATAT
>ML776626.1:694573-711146 GCA_009831015.1 Picea engelmannii | reverse complement strand
AATCATTAAGTGAGAAAAAGTATTAAATAAGAGAAAGTAAGGAATGATTAAGGTTGGATAGGCAGTGAATTGTGTGAGTTACTCTACATTAGATTCTTGAAGGCTTCATCTCATCTTATCAAGTTATTGTGTATTATATTCATGCAATATTGGAGCAAGTGTGTGTGTCAAGAGAAAGGGCCATCGAAAGGTAACTTCGAGACATCAAGGCTATTTGGTTGTATCTTCCACTTTCTCTTAATATAATACAGTGGCATGTTTCTTTTCCATAAAATCATTCTCATTTTATTACATGATTCCTTGATCACATGTATAAGTCTTCATTGAATATACTATTATTGCTTTCACTTTGGTTGGTTTGTGTTTCATTGCAGGATCAATAGCACAAGAACATCGGAGTGAAGTAGGGACAACAAAGACATAAGAAAGAAATATTCAAAGGTATTTTACTCATCCTTTCTTTGACAATAGATTCAATGATTAGAGCTTAGGGAAAGCGCCATGTCTTTTCTTCTTTTGTTCTAGATCTAGGTGGATCTAGGGAGATCAATTTATGTCCGCATTTACTGATATATCCCATAAAAAATCTAGTGAATCCACTGGGGATACAATCTGTTTTTAATTTTTTGCTCTCCATTTTCCCTTAGCCTATATTTTTTCATTCTATTTCAGTCTTTGAGTCTGTAAGGGATCAATCCAGACTCTCTGGCCCTGAAAGTTTCCTAAATTTCTTTACTCTCTTTCCAATTTTATTATGTTTATAGATGTTTCCACACTGCACTCTATATGTCACCTGTGGAAACTTTATATTTTCACACCCTAACTGTTTAGGCCAGTGCGGACTTTCCACACCCTACCCATTGCTAGCTTGCGAAAACTAGTGATTTCCGCACTGTAACCTACTGTTGGCCTGCAATAGTGTCTATAAATGTTTTTGGATTGGGTCTTGATTGTATTTTGATGACCAGGTTTTCCTTGATCACCTAGGGGGAACTTTTGAGGTTGGTATTTGATTGGTTGTTGAATTTAAAACTTTCTTTTTTATTGGTTTTCAAAGATTGTGAACCCTTCATTATCATTTTGTAAGTTTTTTTCTTCTTGATTTTTATCAACAAGGATATAATCTCTTATCATAGATATGGGTGCTTGATTGATTAAAATTCTTTTATTTGAGTGAAGTTTTGGATTATTTTACATTTGTTGGATTGCTTGTTGATTTGAAATCTATTTCTTGTTTGCATTTGATAAACACTTTCTTGTCATCTTTGTTTTTTATCTTCATTTGAAAGTTTGATTTGGGTTTCTGTTAAGTGTATCTATTTTTTTTCATTACATTTTCTTTCTTTAATATACCTCAGATCTGGTTCCGGAAAGGAAAATTAAAGTCATTCATTCTTTTGAAGTAATCATTCATAAAAAATATTTTCATTCAAAATTGAAAGAGAACAAATTGAGAAATTTCATTTCTTATGATTGTTTGGATTTGTTGTTCATTCGAGAAAAGAAATTATATTTCGTAGCTTTCGTGTTTCTGGAAAGATATCTTCTCCCTATTGTAGATAGAATTCATTGAATGAAAGATTGTATCATTCATATCTTTTTGCATAATATTGGGTCAAGGTCTCTCACAACATTGGTTTCATCTCCATCTCCCTCTTGAGTAAACAACAACTTCTAAAAAACATTGTGTAATTTAAAAATTTAATTAGTAACTTTTATTTTCTATGGATCTTTTACACCAACACTAGTTAGTCTAGCGCTTTGGGATAGGCTGTGAGTCTGCCACTTCATTGGAGTCTGTGTGAAAGTAATCACAGGCTCTCCAACAACAACGAAAAATGTCTTCAGCTTCTTCTCCGGAACATTTTGTTTCTTGTAGAAGGAGAATATCTGGATTCTCAACATGAATACAGTCTCGAAGATTCCTTTGCTTGGACCTTCCATTGAGACCTCTAATGTTCCATGTTACGATCTTCATCATGATGAGTTATGAGGTGGATGGAGATATCCCTCTGTGAGTCTCTGGATCTGCCCTGAATGAAGCATATAATTGCCCACTTCCTTGATGAGTTGCTGGGCAGATTTACGCTCTCGTCTCTTGCTTTCATCGGAGGTTCATTTGAGCTCAGTGGCTGGGTCTAGGGAGATCTTTAGACATGAGGTAGAGTCTACCATGGAGTCGATGAATACTTTATGAACCTTTCTGAGTTGTTCCACTGGGATGGTTTGCAGATCCTTTCTATTGAAGGCTTCCTCAAGTTTTTCTAGATCTATGTCCGCTAGATCCTGCTCATCAAGCTGCATTAGAGTGTGCCCACTTTCCTCTAGCTTTTCTACATATGTCTTGCATGTTGGGCTTGAATCTTGGTTGCTTTATTTTCCTAGTTCTGTTTGGTGCTTGGCTTTACCTTTTTCCTTTTCTCGGTTGTCTTTTTTGTGCGGATCTTCGACCTCATCTTCCTTCGTGAGTTGGTTGAGAATGTCGTAGGAGTTTTTGGTGGGGATTTTCTGAGCATTTTCTTGAGTTTGTTTTCTAGGTGGATGTTGTTTTCTGCCGATGACCATGGTGAAGCCATCCTTTTGCTTTCCTCTCCTACTTTTAGGTTCTGGTCATTCAAGGGACAATCATGGAAAAGGTGACCATGTTTGTGGCACTTCTTGCATCAAAAGGGAATGTGCTCATAGTCCACCATTTGATTACAGTCCTCATCCTGATATTCTAGGGTTATTGATCCTGGTAAAGCCTTTCATATGTCCATGTAGACACAAATTCGAGCATAGGAAGTGTGTTTTCTCTTCTTTGTGGCTTCTGAAGATTTGACATATCTTCCCACTGTATTCCCTATACCCATTAGGATTTCCTCCAGCCAGAATTCTTGTGGTAGGGAGTATAGTCATATCCAAACTGGACCCATTTTGAATTCTTCTTTCTCTGGGTTGATGCGGTCCGTCCCGAATTAGAGAAATAGCCGGGTTGAGTTGTAGAAGTATGGACCATTATCAAAAACTATATCCTTGTCTTCCAGACTATATAGGATGATGGTGAAAAACCCCTTGGAACTGAGTTGCACTTCATAGTCTCCCTTGGGGTTCTGCTAGCCTTTGATCCATCTCATGAGATCTCGTTCTGAAGGCCAAAGACCAAGAAACTTGCCTATGAGAGTGTGCTCCCTCATGAACTGGGTGTGCTCCCCAACCCTGGTTGAGCTTATGGTATACCATGGCGGTTTATCAGATTGGGGAAGGCATTTCCCTGGTTCCCATTGCTTTGTTGAATCCTTTCTCCTTGGACCAGAGTTGATCTCTCAAGTGTGGCAGCGGCTCAAATGCAGGCCGCTTTGCACGCAGTCCTTCTCTGTCATTGGCGGCAACATTCTGGTACGAGGGGAGTTGCCCCCTGCCTTCTTGGTTCATCCCGTGCGGTCAACTGTTGCGTGTTGGTTCTGCCTGGCTACTCTGGTGCGGTTGTTTCGTCTGTAGGGCGAACTCATCATGCAGAGTAGTGATTCACTAGGGTTTTTGCCTCAGGTCCAAGAGCCTCACAACTAGGTATATGTTTTAGGTTACCTAAAGTAAGTTAAAAATATATACTTTCGTTCATATGAGAGTCTTCTTACTCACCACTACCAACTTGTTCATTATTCAGAGAATTATGCAGACCTAGATTGCTATGTTGTGTTTCACTCATTGTATGAAAACATTTTAAATACTTTATCCATTCATACCTCCTTCGTCAAAACCAATTTTCAAAAACTTTTTTCAACTATGGATGGATATTAGGCTTGCTCTTTAGCAGTGTAAGAGCAACTCATAGTGCTAACAACATACACACCCAAAAACCAATACACATATATTAATTTTTTTAATAATTTTTTAAACCTACTTTTAAACTACCACTATCCAAAATACCAAGACTCTACACTCATCATGTCTTAGCTTAAATCTAGTATCAAGACTCTTCGTCGTGGACTGCCAAATTTACTAAATTAATTTACACCTATAGACATAATTATCTTCTTCTATGTTAGATATCTACATTATTATTATTATAATATCTATATTTTTCAAAGACCTTGGTAGACATGTGATCACATTTATGAAATACACTATATTCGTGGCACAATAACAGGTTTTACATTTATGGATTTTACCATATCAGAAGGAATTAAGTACGTGTTGTTGCAATCGGTACAAACGTAATCGACAGCCCATCCTGAATGCGCAAACACAGGTTAAATTTTCGTTGGCCTGGATGCCTCATTTATACAAGTACGGGGTGTCGGATTGTTGGAAATTTTTGGTTATTGCTTTCTGTGAATCTAATGAGTTGGTGTCCTGTGATTGTCGATTTCTCCATGTCATTGTCGGATATTTTTTGAGTCAGAAATCAAATCTCGTAAACTTAATTGTGAAGAATTGGAGATGCGAAATCAGATGAACGAGGGAAAGGCGAAAGAATACGGAGTCGATGTGGTAGGTTAGGTTAAATTGTGCGTTTCTGGCTCCTATCATATGCATGATATCATATACAGTGTACACGACAGGATTGAAATGTCTTCAAGTGAAAAGAGGAGAAATTTCATCATGTTGTCAGGACAGATTTCATCATTGATGCACAGTCAAAAAAGGGTGGCCAATCTGTAACTTACCCACCGTGCTAATAATTTAAGAAGGGGAATGATGGCACGATGAAACGGAACGTGTTTTCGTTTTGCCTTTGCGTTTGAATAAATTCGGAGCTGAGCAAACATACTCAAAGATCAGAGAAATGGGGTGCACAGTAGGGCAGGCACAAGGGGTATTGGAAGTGGAAGGGGCGCCCCCGACTGCCTCCAAACCAAAGCTAAGAAAAGGTCTTTGGTCACCCGATGAAGATGACAAACTCACCAACTATATCATAAGAAATGGTCTCATAGGCTGCTGGAGTTATGTGGCCAAGCAGGCTGGTAAGAGTCTAATTTTTTCAATAATTTTCTTTTCTTCTTTCCCTTTTGCCCAATTCAATATAACCTTTTCCTTATCTTTTGCACAATTCGATTTAATATATATCTTTTTGGGTAAAGGGTTTACTTTGTACAATTCAATTCGATATTTTGTTTACTTCTCTTTTATCCAATTTAGTTTTTATTTTTATTTTCTTTCTCTTCTACTTAATTCAATTCCATAAAAAAATGTCTCCTTTACTCAATTCAATTCTATCCAATTTAGTTTTTATTTTTATTTTCTTTCTCTTCTACTTAATTCAATTACATAAACAAATTCTCCTTTACTCAATTCAATGCAATGTATGACTGTAAATCAAATTCAATGCAATAAAACGATTAAATATAGGTTTCTTCAAAATCTTTAGATATACAAATATCAATAAGAATCTCTCTCTATATATACACGTTTCCAGTAGAAAAAGAAAAAGGTAGGTTCTGTAAATTGAAACGACTGCGTGACCATGAATTTAAATGAGATATTATTATTAATAATAAAGTTTACGCAAAGCACATATATTCATACAAGTCTGCACATATGTTCATACTTATATCAGTTTTGTATATAAGAATTTTTACAGCTTTTTTGTTTACAGTTCATTGTTGTTATGGATATCTTGGTGATCGAAGGCAGAAGTTGAAAAACTTTTGTAAAAAGTAACAGGATTGAACTGTAGGGGAAGAATTGTAAGGATGTTTATAGAGTTTCTGATGTAAAGCTAAAAAAAAGTCGTAGGGGAAGAATTGTAAGGATGTTTATAGAGTTTCTCAACGAGTTGTAAACGAGTTGTAGGCCTGTACATCAAATTCAATGCAATAATAAGGAGTAAAAATATAAGTTTCTTGAGATTCAAAGTATATATACGAATCACATAACATATGAATACACCTTTGCAATTTGAAGAAATCAAATGCATATATTGTACAATGAAACATATATTGTACAATGAAAAGATTGTTTTGAAAGATTAATGAAACATATATTGTACAATGAAAAGATTGCTTTGAAGGATCTATGCAGGCCTATTTTTGGATTAGATAATCATTCAATTAGAATAGCATAACATTATAGCAAATGATTAAATCACAATATCATAGAATTAGGATTACAATCCATGTATAAAGAAAGAAGAAATTATTATTGAGCTAGTTGCACAAAAAGGTTGAGTTCAAGTGTGATCAACCTTGATCTTCATAACAATACATAGCCTCCTAGAACAAACAGTTATCTTACAACAATTTATTTTGGAAAACTACTCATGCTTTTTGCATGCATTATTTAGTCAGACAATCTATATCTAAACACTATCTAACATAAAAGAAACCCTTGATGCTGAGAGGGCTCACAATCTGATCTCGAAGTTTCAAAAACTGGACTTTAACCACTGCCTTAGTGAAAATGTCTGCAATTTGTTCTTGAGTCTTTGTATACCTTAGTTCTACTTCCTTCTTTTGCACCAAATCTCTAATGAAATGATACTTTAAATCAAAAAAAAAAATCATGCTATGATGGACTGGATTCTTGGCCAATTTGATGGCACTAGTGTTATCACAAAATATCACTATAGGATGAACTTGTTTCTCTCCATTTCTTCTAGAACTTTTCTAAGCCATAATGCTTGTGTACCTGCTGAGGTACACAAGCATGAAAGTGCAACTATACTTTGCTTCTTTGAGCTCCAAGTAATCAAACCCGAACCAAAAGAGAAACAATTACTAGATGTAGACTTTCGGTCATCGAAACTATCTCCCCAATCAAAATCACTAAAGCCAACAAGATTAAACCTTTTAGAAGTAGTAATGAATACCAAAATTTAGAGTTCCTTTCACATACAGTGATATTTTGTGATAACACTGGTGCCATCAAATTGGCCAAGAATCTAATCCATCATAGCAGGACAAAACATTTTGATTTAAAGTATCATTTCACTAGAGATTTGGTGCAAAAGAAGGAAGTAGAACTAAGGTATATAAAGACTCAAGAACAACTTGCAAGAAGAGATCATAAAAATCACGATCCGACGAAACATTCAATCAACAACCAAATAGGGAGTTTGCTTAATAAGATCGATTCATTTCGGATAGGAAAGGTTCACTTTCCAAATCTCCATCAAATTTTAATATCAAAGTAGCTTATATATTAATACCTCAATGGGTCAGGTTCAGTTACTTCTCGTTCGTTTTTTCCACTTTTTTTTAAGACTGGTAATTTGAAATTACCAGGTATCCATAATACCTTTGATATGTCAAAAATTGACGAAGAAACATTTTCACTAAGGCAGTTCTTAAAGTCCAGTTTCTGAACAAAATTCTCCTCCACAATCAGTCCTTAAACACTTGATTTTGCAACCTCTTTCATTTTCTACAAGGTCTTTAAACCTCTTGAATGTATCAAAGGCTTCATCATTACTATTCAAAAAATAAACCCAACATTTTCATGAGTAATCATCAATAAAAGTAATAAAATATGATGACTTACCAAAAATCTTTGTCCATGGGACCACAAATGTGTGAGTGAACTAATTGAAGTAGATAATGGGCCCTCCATGCATTTCCTTTTGAAAATTTATCTCTTGCATGTTTTCCTTTAGCACATCCTTCACAAATCTCCTTCTATTCTTGAACCTTAGGAAAATCATAAACTAATTATTTTGATGTCAGAAGCTTCATACTATGAAAATTCAAATGTCCATACCTCAGATGCCACAACCAACTTTTTTCCTCATATGCCATATTGGCAAGATGGTTGTTATGTTCTCCAAACATCAATAGGAACATCCTATTCTTTGACATAGGTGCAACTGTAACCACCCTTTTGCCTCTATTCTTATCATAAATTGTACAAACACCACCTTATAATTTTTCTCACACAATTGGTCAACACTCAATAAATTATGCTTTGATTGTGGAGTGTAATAAATGTCTTTAATACTTTTCATACCTTCTTTAGTATGGACTTCCATAGCTCCTTTTGCAGCAACCTCCAATGCTTTGTCATCACTCAGCTTGATCTTGGATTTGAAACTCTCATCCATTGTAGAAATGAGCTCCTTATTTCCTAACATGTGGTTAGAACACCCTAGATCTAAATACCAAATATCTTTAGTTCCATTTTCATCTTTGTCATAAGATAAACAGAAATTGTTTGGAGAGGCCTCATCACCTTCTTGAGCATAATTAACACATTTTTTATTATTACCTTCTTTTAATCTACAATCCCTTTCAAAGTGACCATACCTTTTACAATAATAACAGATATTTCTTTTACCAAAAGTGTCTCTACCTCTTCCACTTGAACCACCTCTTCCTCTTGGATAATTCTGATTTTGACCTCTACCTTGGCTTTGGTTGCTTTTGCTGCTAGTGTTGGCATCTTCATTCTTTGTAATTTTCAATTTTGAAGAAAAATCTTTCTCGTCACTTTCTCCAAATGAATCTATCAATCTTTCTTCATGAGACATAAGAGATCCAACTAGGTGATCAAACTGAAGAGTAGACAAATCCTTGCTTTCTTCAATGATTATGGCAACATGGTTCCACCTTGGTGTTAGAGACCTCAACGCCTTTTTAATCACAACCTTTTTGTCCACAATTTCTCCAAGAGTAGCCATCTTATTGACTACATCTTTTACTCTCACACAATAATCACTTACATTTTCAGCTTCTTGCATCTTCAAATTCTCAAAGTCTTTTTTCAATGTCTGTAGCTTGATAACTTTGACATGATCAGTGCCTTGGTAAGCTTCTTGTAGAGTCTTCCATGAATTCAAAAGCAATTTCAATATGAAATAAAGTTTTACTAGTTTTCTTTCTAGATTCCTTCTTAACTACTCTATCATTTGCAGAGTGGTCCAATATTCTCTACATAACCAGTTTCTACAATCTCCCATATATCTTTCTCTATCAAAAAGGTCATCATTTTGATGAACCAATAATCATAATCACTTCCATTAAATTATGGAATGGGAAAGGAATTAGAGTTTGACATGATTACCCTAAAACAACAACCAACATACCAAATGAAAGATCTATCCAGACCTATCTCCGGACTAGATAATCATTCAATTAAAATAGCATAACATTATAGAAAATCATTAAATCACATATTATAGAATCAGGTTTACAATCCATGCACAAAGAATGAAGAAATTATTATTGAGGTTGTTGCACAAAAAGGTTGAGTTGAAGTGTGATCAACCTTGATTTTCATAACAATACATAACCTCATAAAACAAATAGTTAACTATTACAACAATTTATTTTGGAAAACTACTCATACATTTTGCATGCATTATTTAGTAACACAATCTATATCAAACCACTAAACAGAAAAGAAAACTAAAAAAAAAACTACAAATAAATTACATCATTTTATTGAATCATGTAAAATGATTGACAAACTCAATCAATTACCAACATGCGTTACTATGAACTTAAGTGAAAAATTATTATTATTAACAATAAAGTTTAATGCCATCCACATACCTTCATACAGGTATACAGAGATGCGGAAAGAACATGCGTTACTATGAACTTAAGTCTGAAATTATTATTATTAATAATAAAGTTTAATGCAATCCACATACCTTCATACAGGTCTACAGAGATGCGGAAAGAGCTGTAGGCTGAGATGGATGAACAACTTACGCCCTGGCCTTAAACGTCGTGCAATTTCACGCGAGGAAGAACCAATCATCGTACACTTACAATCCAGTCTGGGTAACAGGTTTTACGCCTTCTCTCAACCTTGATTTCTTTCTTTTATTTAATGTTAATAACATTGTATTCCCTGGTTGATATCTTCATTAATGTCCACGACATTGATTAGCAGGTGGTCTCAAATCGCAGCACAACTTCCGGGACGCACGGACAATGAAATTAAGAATTACTGGAACTCTCGCATCAAGAAGAAGCTCAAGTTGAAACCACACGGCCACTCCTCCACCGCCAGTAACGGCAATGCCAACACCAAATCTAATATCCCTTCTCAATCCGATTGTATTTGCAACGCCAATTCAGTGGCTGCTCATGGTCATGATGTTGTTACGTCGTCTCACTCTGCCCAGCCTCACTTGGAAGTCATGCCAGAAGAAGGATACCGGCCACATAACAGTACCGGAGAAAATCAGGTATGTGTTCTGGGTGTACCGGAAGTAAAACGAGAACATGCACATGATCATAATGATGAGTTTTTAATTGATCAAGAACCCGTCAACAACCAGCTGATTTCTTATTCTCAGCTGTGGATTAATTCTAATTCTACCCATACACATGAGAGCTTCTCTACTCATACCGCTTTTATGTCTCCAAGTCTGCAAGATCAAGGCCTGAATAAGTATAAGGCTGCAAAATCATCGACATGTGATGAATTAATAATAGAGCCATGCAGGGCTAGAGTACCAACTCATGAAGTGCTTGGCTTTGCCAATAATTACTGTTTTGGCTCAACCGGAATCACCGTCCCTGCTCTTGTTGAAAGACAGTCACTAAAAGGAAAATTGGAGACCGATGGCCAGATAAAGGAAAAGGAGATCGCGATCGACTATTCGTCATTCACAGAAGCTTCCGGAATAAGTGCATGGAGCGCTGGTCAGTCCTGTTCAAATATTGCAGCTGATTTTACAGATGTCTATTCAGGAGATTCTTATACTAATGAGCTGTTGAGAATTCGACTACTGGAAGATCCCGTGAGTCTGCATCACGAGAAAACTACCCATCTATCAGGCCCGCCACTGAATTCCGTGGCCCAAGTTAGTGCGCCATCAATTAGATGGGCCGCTGACCAGCCTAACAATCTTGGTACTGAGGATGATTGGCAGGGTCGTCTAAATTTGATATATGATGTAAGCTTGGGTGTCCCCACGAATATTGATATTAATAACAACTGGCAGAAGAGCCATCAGATGGAGATCGAGGGAGGAAGAGAGGTTGGTGATCAACTGGGTTGCTCAGGAATTTCCAATGAAGAAGTGAATGCAAACACAATTCTTGCAATATTTGGAGGAGGAGGAGGAGGTCGAAGTGGACCGTTGGAGATTCACGAGTCTAAGGGTGGATCTGGACAAGCTACAGTTTCGGCGCAAGACGATAGGTACAATATCAACAGTGCCGCTGCTTCTGATTTGTTCGACCAAATCTGTTTTAGCTAATGCTTTGCATTGTATTGATGAAGTTGCAGTTCACCCATGTTTTGTTGAACTTGTTCTGAAAAAAGAATTATGTGTATATTTCGTTTATGAACAAAAGCATTAGGTGTATAACCATGATGATAATCATTTTTTATGGTTTCTGTCATGAGATTATTGTACCTATGCATTTAGAGTGTCATCATACTAGCTTTAATGTATCTGATCTCATCAAAACTCAATAGTTAAGCATACTTGAGCTAGAACCAATATTGAGATGAGTGAACTCCCCAAAAGTCAAGTCATGTCACGGTGTTGCAGGGTGCACCCTCCCCTTTATATTGTATATCTCAATAGTATTATATGTGATCTTGATTCGAAAATTTTACCTTCATTGTGCTTGATTATGTATCGGCTTCAATCAGACGTCCGAACGGTACGTTGATAAATCCTGGATGATCCACGCCAAACTCTTGATGATAGACAGACACCCTAACCTTTGATAACACAGCTATAAACGCTCGAAAGATTTTTCTTTTTGAAACCTAACCTCATAACCTCATCTAAGTTGATCATATCCTCAATCTTGATATGAGCTTCTACTTCTTACCTCATTTGCTTGAGGAAAATAAATGAATGCTTAGTGCATCATTAGAAGGAAGTAGATGCTTCTTACCTCATTTGTTGAGGAAAATAAATGCTTATTGCATAATTTGAAGGAAGTAGATGCTTCTTACATCATTTGTATATCAGCATGATGGATGTTGACTTACAATTGTAAGTTGGGCGATGACCATATGGCTCTAAGATCTATTTAGACACGAGTACCCTTGGTTTGATGGTTTATTGGTATAAAGCCTAGATGTAGAATTAGGTGATAGGGGGCACATTGTATTCCCTAAACTCCATTAACTAAACTTTGAGGGGGTAGCTATTTATCCCAAGTCAAGTTTAAAGGGGGGGTGTCGGGTTAATCTTGACTAGGTCATAGAGTTGTTAGATTAACCTTGATACAACAAATGGTAGGTTTACCATTCACTCTTAATGGAACCATGGTATTTGGTAACCCATGTTATTTTCCCATGGTATTACATATGATGAAACCTATTTAATGGCATGGGATACTTTATTGTAAGATTACTCATGAATAGACCTAAGGAGTTGACATGTTGGCTTGTGCAGATGTAGGCATGAAGCTCATTGCTAAACACTCTTGTTGAGAGCACAAGTACTCTATTATGTATTGTAACCATTTAGTTATTGAATAATACATTGAACATGTTTTAAAGTGTGAGGTTTCTCTCTCTTAAGTGTTTCCTAATGGTTTATTTTTTATTTCACTTGTTTACGACTGTTATGTTCTATCTTTTTGCACATTCTTCTATAATGAATTAGTGTAGGAAGTGAGCTTAATCACCACTAACCCAAGGTGTTACGCGATTTTTTTTTTAACTAATCTTGGTTTGAGTGGGAAGAATGAAAACTTCTTGCAAGTTAATGGCACATGGAAATGTATTAAAAGGATAGATATGGAGCACTTGCAGAAGCCAAGAGGATAGAAAATGAAGAAGTACCTAGTTAATGAGTACTTGATTCAACTCATTGTATTTGGAGTATAGGGGGATATGGGTAAAGAAGTTGTTAGATGCATCATTTGTTTGGGGATACAACAATAAGATAAATACTTGGTTAAGAAGTAATTTGTCTTTGTAATTTTATTTGGAGCATGAGGGATGTTGGCAATGAAATAGGTTGATGTTTTACATCATCCCATGGTCACACATACAATTCCAAGTATTTTTTGGAGTTGGATTTGATCACATATGTAAATGTGTATACGTTTGCAATATCAACTTAGGCATTCTTACCCTACCTGTAAATTCTAGATGCACTTAGGTGGTAGGGGACATGTTGTATTCCTAGAAACCCACTTAATAAACTTTTGGGGGTAGGTGTTTGTCCTAAGTCAAGTTTAAAGGGGGGAATGTTGAGTAAACCTTGAATGGGTGGTATAGTTAAGATAACCTTGACTCGATCATTGATGGGTTTACCCTTGGTGGTTTATGGGCTAGTGGTATTTTCTCATAGTATTTCATATGATGAAGCCTACTTAATGGCTTGGGGTACTTCATTGTTAGAATCCTCATAGAATAGGCCTCATAAGGTGGTATGTTGGCCCTCAGAGGCCTTGATGGGTGGCACTTGTAGTGTGGAGTGCACTATGTAGGACAAGTGTAGGGAAAGAAAGAATGATCTTGTTGTTCATTACTCATTAAGAACATATATTTGATAATGTATTGTAAGTTGAGTAACACATTGGGATTTCTTTGGAATGTGAGGTTTTTCTCTCATAAGAGTTTTCCCTAGGAAATCATGTTGCTCATGGTTTGTTGTTTATTTCATTTGTTTTCAATTGTTTCAAGTTTTTTTACATTCTTCTCTCATGCATTAGTGTAGGAAGTGTATTCCACACCTCTACTTCCTTTCATTGAAAGGTCTAACATTTTCAAGTTTGGATACGGATTTTGAAGGATTCCAATATTGCTAAAAAATAGTCTTCATTTCTAGAACAATCACTTGGTAAACCTCCATTGGATATACCATAAGTTACGTATGTTGTCTTTGAATTCATGTCATATTTTAGTGGTTGGTATTTGAATACTAAGTTGCTAAGATTAGCATCATAAATGAAACAAAATCATTTCAAGTTATTTTCCAAATTGTCTTTTAGAATTCAAGGTATATAATGTTATGTTACTTATATTCCCCTTAAGTAACTTTAATAAAAAGGTGTTTTCATCATTACTATTGTCTGCTAAAATCAACACAAGGTCAAAGAGGATAGGTTGAAGAATAAATTCAATCAAGAAAAATATATGGGAATGGTCATTTGTCATATATCAACATATAGAATCTCTATGAGAGTGCATATATTCCTTAAACCATGTTCATCCTTAGATAAAGACCCATGTAAAGTGTGTTATTACATTTCTATTGTTATATTAATTTTGTTGGCTAGACCCTTTAATTGTAGTTATAACATTTGTCTTCTATATTTATGCTAAGGAGACTTTGTTTTAGAATGATCTCATCATATACATTTGTTCTATTGTAAAAGGAATTTTCCCCCTTTTTTTCTCCTTCAAACAACTTACAAGTAAGCATGGAATTTTCACTATAAGGTTGTTTTGGCAAGGTTTTTGTGAAATTTGTAGGATCTTGAGAAGACATGGAGAAATAATTTAGGTGAAATTTTAAGATTTCCGATAATTTTAATTTTTGAGATATATCTTGTGTAAGTTAGGGTTATTGATTATCCCCAAAATTCCTCTCAAATGATTCATCTTGGAATTTTCACTCTATCTTTTCAACTGTGAATTTTCAAACTATGAAATTTTTAGGAATGTGAGGAAACGTATCATATTACCAGTGATAGATATTTTGGGTGATGATATGCTATAAATTAGGAAATAAATCATGTGTAAATTAGGGTTATTGACTAATCCTAAAACTAGTATCAAATAGGTTCTCTTGGTATAACTATAATATATGAATATTAAAAATTCAAAATTGGGTGCCACAAGGAATGCGCCTTCCACTTCAAATATCCCTTGTTCCTGCCCTAGTGTGCACCGCATTTTCCAAGACAATTTCTCTAATATGTGAGTATGTTTGCTCAACTCTGAATTTATTCAAACGCAAAGGAAAAATGGAAACACGTTTTGTTTCACTGTGCCATCATTCTCCCATCTTAAGTGTCTACAGGTGTAAATTAATTTGGAAATTTTGGCAGTCCAGGATGAAGAATCTTGATACTAGATTTAAGCTAATACGTGATAAGTGTAGAGTCTTGATATTTTAGATAGTGGTAGTTTAAAACTAGGTTAAAAAAACTAAGAAAAAAAATAGCATATGTGTATTGGTTTTTGGGTGTGTATGTATTGGTTGTTTTGTGGTACTTGAGGGTTTTGGGTCTTGGTACTATAAGGTTAAGTCAACACTTCACTTTTTAGAGTGAGGTTTTGGCTTAGGCTTAGCTAGTTAATGCACCCTCTTTAAAGATTTATTCTAACTTTCAAAGTCACAAATTCAATATATAATTTATATGTATTACTTATGGTGTGATTATGCATTGTGACATTCTATGCACAAAATTAAACTAACCTAATGGATTGGAAATGTGGGAACTATGTAGAGGATATTGGGTGGCAATATGCTTGAATTTGGACTCTTCCCTTAAAAATAGAATCCAAATATCTTTCGACGTAAGTTCGAGTCCTACAAAATGATCTCTGTCAAATCCTTGTTGAACGATATTGAGGCTATGAGGCCATGCATGAGAAGAAGTTATTTTCAAGCCACTATGTGAGTTGGGAAGTGAACTCAAGTTTAGAGGTATCCCATGGGGGTTGAAGTAGTTGAAATAAATCATCAAGTTGAAAGGTTCACCCTCCATAGGTGAATTTATCCATAAACAGAGAGTGGCAAAAGTATTTGTGTTTACAAATTCTTGGATATGTCCTTTGAGGTTAGTCATGATTTTCGAGAAATTTGGTTTTGGCTACTTTTTCATGCCAGTGCTAGAATGGACTAGAAAAATAAGATTTATTTCATGTGAAAAGTGCCACTGAATCAATGTGGAACTATGATTTAAAAAATGTTTTGTCAATTTTGAAATGGAATCTGTTATGATTGTATCTTTTTAAATTTCAAAAATTTTGAATCATTTTAGATAGGTTAAAAACCTTAATATATTTTCATGAGAAAAGTATCATTAAATAGAGGTGAAACTATGATTTAAAATAAACATTTTCCCATTTCTACAGATTTTAGTGCCTTGTGAAGATTTTAAGTTTTCTACTCTTTTTAGTTTGATAAGTGATGACTAGACATGTCGTTTACATCATGGTTAACATAAAAAAAATTATATTAACCTCAATTGCACAATTCCCACCACTACAAACAAAGGTGAGGTGTTTTTATACTTGAAGACCTCTAATTTTTTTAAGTTCCTTTTTCTACTTATATTATTGGAAAGCTTGCAAGGGTTTGGTATTTATTTAACTTGATTGTTTTATTTTTGGGTGAGTGCACGAAGTTGGTGGATGATAAAGTGGCAACGAGGTGAGAAGGAACGTGCACTCACAATAATGCATGTGTGTTTCTAATAACGTTCACACGTTCCTAATGTGACAGGTTCGGTCAACCCCGAACCTCCACTCAGCAAGCCACATATGCACGTTCCCAAGAATGCATGCGCATTCCCAAGAATAAATGCATGTTATCAAGAAAGCATATGTATTCCTAAAAAAAATATACAAGAACATGTGCATGCTATTTAAAAAAAAATGAAATAAAAATAGTGTGAGCGCTAAAGCGTGCACATGTTCCTAAAGCATGTGCACGTTATTTTTATTTCAATTTTTTTTATAAACAGGAACACATGCACATTCCTATTAACATGAA
>ML776626.1:672407-691458 GCA_009831015.1 Picea engelmannii | reverse complement strand
AGAGAATTTATTCATATTAACAGGAACTTGTGCATGTTCCTATTGCTAATAACATGTGTTTGTTTTAGGAATGAGCACATTTTAAGAATGCATGCGCGCTTTAGGAATGTACCTGTGTTCTTAAAGTGCATGCACTTTATTTGAATTATGTACACTTGCACTAAGGAGACCATGGAAACCAAGAGCACTAGGTATGTCTTCAAATTCTACATCTCAATTTACTTCATATTTTGTTGGTCAATAGTATCCACCACAATACTTAGATCCTACTATGCCTGGGAAAGGATGGCCCTAGTAGCAGGTCCATAATCATCCTTGGTAACAGGGATGGCGTGGACCCAACTATGGTAACATGCTTTCCTATTCCTATCCTACACTACCACAATTATCATACCCTATTCCATCACCTCAAAAATATTCACAGCAACCGAATCCCCCACAAATTTCATATCCCACACATCACAAACCCAACCAACTACACTACCTCAATAATTACAACTCAAACAACCCAAAAAACTACAACTTCCATCCACCTAGCCTATAATACACACATAATTTCATTCCCAACTAATTCCTTACCCCAATAATAAGGTATCTTGACCTATTTTCAAAACTGAGTTACAACCCTTTACCACCTATTTGGTCACCCTAGTGGACCTACAAGAAATACAACTTAGATTGGAAAAGGTGATCAATAAAAAGTATCCTACAATTATTGAAGAAGATTCATAGGAGGCAAATCCTAATCAAATAAATGATAATGTTTAAATAAAGAAAACATCCCCACATTTAGAGCTTCCCCAATCATCTAGTTTACCTCCCTACATGTAAAGGTTAAGCGTGGAAAAACCAACTTCTCGCCCCGAATTTGAATTGGTATCTAAATTAAGGAATGTTTATATCAAATTACATTTATTAAAATCCATTAAAGATATAACAATTTATGCTAAGACCATTAGGGAACTTTATGTAAATAAACCCAGAAGAAAGAATATAGAACCAACAAAAATCTGATTTGTGGGGAGATCAACAGATCTCATGTTAAGACAAATTTTCGTCGAAAAATATCAAGATCCTAGTGAACCGATTGTTTAAGTTTTTATTAATGATGTTCTCATCCAAAACACTATTATTCACTTAGGGGATGCAATAAATATCATGACTTGGCAGACCATGGAACATTCACAGTTACTTAACATTTTCCCTACAACGACTATTTTAGAATTAGCAGACCAATCCAAGATTAAACCTGAGGGTGTATTAGATTGAAAACACTCCATGGCTAGACACCACCAATAATGATGAAGAAAACGTTCAACCTATTTCCACAATAGATCAGATTATGCAATTCAAATTACTCACCAAATAAGATTAGATTCAGAGCTTTTTGGTCAATTTAGATCCTTTTGCAAATTTATAATTTATCACTTGATCATATTTTTAGTCCATATTTTCAAGAAAATTATGAGTTAAATGCTTCCTCATCACTGCAAATTTTTTCAATAACCACTGACCTGTCAAAATCAATCACTATTCTTATTGAAATCAGTCCAAGTAAAATTTTACATATAAATTAGGAACTTCACCATTTTTAGCATGAACAACTAATCAAAATGTTGCAAAAATACACATATTCCTTTGCTTGGAAATATCATGGTATGAATGGAATTCATATTGACACTTTCACCCATAATATCTACATTCACGAGAACTCCCATCCCATTAGACAACCTTAGAGGCAAATGAACCCTGCCCTCAAAGAAATTGTGAAAGAAGAACTACAAAAATTACTAGATGCCTAGTTTATCTATCCAATTTCAGACAGCCAATGGGTCTCACCCCTTGTCGTAGTACCTAAAAATAATGGTAAGTAGAAATTTTTTGTCGATTAATATATATATCTTAATAAATCCACTTTAAAGGATTATTTCTCTCTTACATTTATTGACCAAGTTTTGGACGCGTTAGCTAGTAAAATGTATCTCTCTTTTCTCAATGGATTTAGTGGTTACAACCAGATATAGATTGCACCTGAATATTAGGACAATACAACTTTTACATGTCCATGAGGGAAATAAACTTATATAGTGTTACCCTTTGGAATATGTAATTCTCCTGCCACCTTTCAAAGAGAAGTTTTAACTATCTTCTTCGACGAGATCCACGATTGTGTGGAGGTGATTCTTTTCATGAAGCATCAAAGAATTTAGAGAAGGTTTTGATAAGATTCCATGAAACTAAACTTTCTTTGAATTATCTTAAATGGTGTATGTTATAGACCGCAGGTATTTTTCTTGGCCATTTCATATCTAGTGTCGGGATTCAAGTTGATCATGCAAAGATTGAAGTCATATCAAAGTTCCTAGTTCTGAAGTCTCAAAAAGATGTAAGAATATTTTTAGGTCATGTTGGTTATTATAGACAATTCCTATAAAATTTTACAAGAATAGCCACTTCTTTATTTAAATTACTCACCAAGGATACTGAATTTTTCTAGGATGGTCATTGCCAACATGCTTTCGAGGTACTGAAAGAAAAACTCACCTAGGAACAAATTTTGAGGGGGGGAATTTATTCTCTTTTATTCCACGTTTTGACAGATTACTCTGATAGAACCATTATAACCCTTGGATCCATGTTGGGATAGAAAGAAAATAATTTGTTCTACACCATTTATTTCATTAGCAAGAATTTAACACCGACTTAAACTATACAGTCAGAGAAAATGAATTTTTAGTAGTTGTGCATGCAATTAATAAATACTGGGATTACATCAATGGGTATGGGGCCTTTATTCATACTGACCACTCTTCCATTAGGTACCTAATGAAAAAAACCATAACCAATGGTAGGGTGACTAGTTGGATTTTCTTATTGCAAGATTTTAACATTACTATTCTAGATATACCTAGAAAGGAAAATTTGCTAGGAAAATTCCTTTCTAGAATTCATAATGAGTCCACGAATATCCTTGAAGTGATTCTTACCAGGACAATGCAATGAAATAATGAGGATTGGGTAGATCAAATTCATGAGGCACGTTGGGCCTACTAGACTACATGGAGGAACAAAACCACACTCACACCATATGAATTAGTGTATTAAAAACAAGTTCTCCTTCCGATAGAATTCTAAGTGAAGACCTTCATAAATATAGTTCAACCAGGTATGGATCTTTTGTAGGAACAAAAACAAAGGATAGGTTAACTAACTGAATTGGATGAGATGCATCAATATTATATCCAGCAGACCACCCTTGTCCAGTAGAAGAGAATTAAATAGCATGACAAGTTTATCTAGAAAAGGAAGTTCAAACCAGGTGATTGGGCTCTCCTTTTGTATTCCAAATTTAAAAATTTTAAGGGAAAGTTCACCACATGCTAGTTAAGCCCATATGAAGTTGTGAATGTATTTAAAAATGGTTCTGTGAAGATCAATACCATTTTTGGGGAAGGGATTTCTTTATTGGCTAATGGGAATAAGCTAATATTGTACCATCATCCTTTCAGTCGATATGAATTCATCCAATGTATTCAACAAAAATATGAGATGGAGGTGCTAAGCAGGGAGGAATGCGAACTTGTTGTAACCTCATTTTGATTTATTTCTTCTTTCCTGATCAAAAAAGAACACGCATATATATAAAAGAACAAATTTAAAGAAAAAAATTAATGTCTCTTGTGAAAACCATCTTTTTGGTTCATTTGGACACATAATTTGTTTGAAAACTAGGTAATTGGCTAACAAATATCCCTCGGGATCTTCTCAAATAAAAAGGAGGTTGCTAATTACAATATATACAAGTTGGTTTGTCCCAAAAAGGGGGAGTTTTTCTATGCCTATTTTTTCTTAAGATCAAGGTTAGAAAGATGTGAATTAGGTATATGAAAATCCTTCTCGTTATAAATCTTGGGATAACCATTCTTGTTTTCTTATCACCATAGTTAGCAACCATATTCATTGTCGTTAATTTTTCTTGTACCAAAATATTCATCAGATATTTCCATTTTTTTTTCATGAAGCATTTCATTCATTTGTTCTTTATTTACTGTTACTAATAAATATACAATGGAGTGCAGATTTATACTACTAATATTCATCATATGAACTTTAGCATGGTTATTTCATAAACAAATTTCAACATTTCAGTTCACTCTATATCCTTGATAGATTTTAGTGCTTCAAAATTGATGGTCTTCTAGATGGCTAGCCTTCTAAAAATAGTTTTAGTGTTCAAACTTCCAACAACAACTTCAACATTCACATTTTTAGAAACTACAGGTAGTCTTGTAACCATCGAACATTCATGTAACTGATGTATTTTTCAGTTACAAGACCCCTATATTAGTTGTAGGATTATCTGTAACTTATCTACATCAACAACATCATCTATTTTATCTTCCTTTGTGCAAATAATCAATTTAAACATGAATTGTTAGCGTCGGAAGTCACCCCTGGATTGTAGCAGGAGCAGAGCCCAACGCCCATTAGTTTATGTCACAATTTGTTTAATGGGGTGATCAAATGGAGGTTAACTCAAGACGATGCAGCTCTATCTCAGAAACTAGGCCGGGCATGTATGGGCAAACAAGGTCTTAGATAAACTTCAGACAGTAAGTTGTAGTAAGGGTGAGTAGGGGGAAGACTTGTATCAAAAAGATGCAAGGGTCTATCGTAAACATCAGGTCTCTAACAAACTGTAGAGAAAAGCATCTAAACGCAAGATCTTCTTACATTCAAACACAGAAAACCAGAGAAAACAATAACGCCACAATAAATCCTTTATCATAACATAATTGCCATAATTTGTTCTAATCAGTCGACAGAAAACTCTCTTAGCATAAGATGAAAACCAGATGGAGTGAGAAGACTGTATGTTATTGAACAAGAAATCTTACATACCAATACATAACCAGAGAACTAGAGTCTGTGCTAAAACTTTACAATCGGGAGCTTCGCTCTACCATCCATAGATTACAAAATACAAAGATTGAGATTATATACTCAGAGAAAATTGCCTAACAGAGGTGTCCTCAGTCATCCAAGGCTTGGCGTCCCCTCAACCAAATTCGGACGAATATTCTTTGTCAGACGCCACCTCAACTGTGCATGGCTCATGCAGGGGGAGTAGTTGAGTCAGTAAATGCTGAGTTAGCGTGTGCAGACCTCCTCCAGCTAGTCGAGAAATCGACATGGCCTCTCTGGACAAATGGGTACACAAGACCCTCTCGAGTAGACCGCTGGCTAGGATCTCCATATCTTGCACTTAATGCATGAAGAGAGGTTTCAACCACTCTTTCTTACCTTCATTTACTTCAAGCAAAAACCAGGCTCGAGGCTGAATCAAATGGTGCATGGAGATCACAATGATCCCTTTGGCGATTAGACTTGACTCCTTTAGCCTCTTTTTTCACAGCTCCTTTCTTTCCCAAGTGCCCACGGGCTGTGACCCTGAGTCAATTCCCAAAGCACTTTCGGCGTTCGCGAATAGAAGGAGTTAATCCTTGCTCATTCATAGTGGCGATGAGAGACACACCGAGATGGCTTAATCGGGCGCCACGTGTCTCTCTCAAATCTAATGGTCCTGAACTTACTCGATGATGTTGTGGGCCCGGGTCCTGGACACTCCCGGCACCTCACGCATCAGGGATATAATGGGGATGTTTTTTACGCCTTGAAAACGTGATGGGCGAAAAGGCGAGGAGCCTAATCGCGCGCCAGGAGTCTCCTGTGGATGAACGACTGAGGCTGCTTCATGATACTGTGGGCCTGACTCTGGGCGCTTTCGGAAATTTGGGGTTTGGGGTATCATGGTGTGAGATGACGAGGGATATTCACCTATCAAATTCTCGAATGCTGATATGCCGACCAGATCTCGCACTATGTGTCGCTGGATTAGACGACCTAGATTTAGTCTTGAAATACAGGCGCTTTCTCTGACGCTATATACTGGTTAACTTGGTAGCCCCGAAATCCCGATGACCATTGATCTGTTCTCATGGATGAATCTAGACCGTCGACAACATAACTTCGCCCCCTTATGTGCTTGGAAGCCTTAAAACAAATTTTTTCCATGCTTCTCTCGGGTGCTTCTCGTGCATCTTGCAGACCCGAATACTCTTGTGCCTGGGACAAGAAATGTCGCTAACATTAGGCTCCATGGGGGATAGATTCGTCCCTACTATGCTCTAAGGACTCATTCCGCAACTTCAGTGCCTTGCTGTTGGGCTATGGAGTTAGGCTCAAAACATCCCGCTGCTGAAAATACAGGCCGAAAAATAAAAACAACAAAATAAAGATACATGCTCAAAGGAGCTTATTTATATAGAATCCTAAACTATTAAAACACTTTACATGGGGCTAGGTGAAAGCGGATTTCCACCATAGCCATTCAAGCAGCTTCCTAGATAGAAGCTCCTTCCTTCTGTCAATGATCATCAGCAGATGGTGTAACCGTGATAGCAGAACGGTTACACTCTTCAACTCCTCCTTACAGGCTGGAGTTGAGATGAAATAGGGCGGCTCCAAGGCATAGGGGAAATGCCACTTCGTGTACTTGCTGACAGGGTCATAGAATGAGTGGCCAATCCCAGAAAACTGGCGACAAACAGCCGCCTGTGCTACACAGTTGTCCACCTGTGGCTGAATATCTCTGATAAGCACAGGTAGGAGGAAAACTGACGCAGGCTCACTGATCTCAGGCGGTGGATGTTCGTTGATTGGATCCAGATAGAACATGAAATGCGCGCTCAGTTGTTCCTCTGGTTCCTCCTCCTCTTTTCCGTGCACTCCCCCATCTTGTAAAAAGGGAATGGTCTCCCGATTGTTCTCTTCAATCCCCAATGTAAATACATCATGGGAAATCTCATGAAGGAAGAAAGAATGATCCTCTTCCACAATGGCTTCCTTGTTTAAATCTAAGACAGCAGGCTCATTGGGGGCAGATGCTAACGCATCCAAAAAATCTTCAATAATATCTTCAAAAGAGCTGCTTAGATCATCTTCCTCGAAGACTGGAAAATCCTTTTTGCTTCCTTCAGATTCCAATTTTACACACTGGGGAGTGGGGAATATCGCCTTCACCACTAGTTCACTTGGAGCGCCATCCTCTTCCCTGGGAACTTCATCACTCTCATAACCCCCCCTGCTTCAGACGAATGGGGAGGAGAAAGGGTGGAGCTCTGACCTAGGTCATCAAGATCATCCTCATAACCTACGTCCGAAACAGCTTCATCCGGTATAGAGTTGTGGTATCCCTCACTATAGTTATGACAAACTAACATAGAGGGATAAAAATCTTGGTAATAGGCGACGAAAGCTGCATGAAATTTCGAGAGTGAAGAAATGCTAGCAGGGGGTAAAGAATGATACCATTTACGTGCATCCCTTGCTAACGAGAACATGAACATTTTCAATAATACATCCTCATGATGTATCTCCCACTGACACATGAGTTCATGAAAATCACTGAGGTGCTGAGCAGGGTTGTCATCTTCATGCTTTCCAAATATGGGTAAATAATTGCCCCGTTCATTCGGAGAGGGGACAACATTAGGAAAACCAGGAATAGCAGAAAAATTAAAAGGAGCAAACCTGTGAGAAAGGATTTTCTCCATATCGAACCAGTGGAGTCGCCAATCGATCCTTGACTCATGGAGTCGCCATGTGAAATATGCGTAGCTTTGAATGTGTCTGGTCCTTGTTCACCATCAAACACCAGATCCTAACATTGTTGTTACCCCAGGAAGCTTCTCAGGTTGAGAAAGCAACTGCTGAAACCTTCTCGAGAAAGCTCCTTAGGGTCAGCTTTCAGGTGTGCTAACAATAGCCACAGCTGAAACAATGATGTGGAAACCTTGGAGTCACCACAATGGAGTCTCCAGGTGCATAGTAGCAATCTTGAAGGGCTCTGATGTCTGATGCACCTTCAGAATCAGAGGCTCAATGTCGTTCTTCCCAGGGAATATCTTCAACTTCGTCCCCGGCAATGGTGCCAGAAATGTTAGCGTCGGAAGTCACCCCTGGATTGTAGTAGGAGCAGATCCCAACACCCATCAGTTTATGTCACGATTTGTTTAATGGGGTGATCAAATGTAGGTTAACTCAAGACGATGCGGCTCTATCTCAGAAACTAGGCCGGGCATGTATGGGCAAACAAGGTCTTAGATAAACTTCAAATAGTAAGTTGTAGTAAGGGTGAGTAGGGGGAAGACTTGTATCAGAAAGATGCAAGGGTCTGTCGTAAACATCAAGTCTCTAACAGACTATAGAGGAAAACATCTAAACGCAAGATCTTCTTACATTCAAACGTAGAAAACCAGAGAAAACAATAACGCCACAATAAATCCTTTATCATAACATAATTGCCATAATTCATTCGAATCATTCAACGACGAACTCTCTTAGCATAAGATGAAAACCAGATGGAGTGAGAAGACTGTATGTTATTGAACAAGAAACCTTACATACCAATACATAACCAGAGAACTAGAGTCTGTGCTAAAACTTTACAATCGGGAGCTTCGCTCTACCATCGATAGATTACAAAATACAAAGACTGAGCTTATATACTCAAAGAAAATTGCCTAACATAGCTGTCCTCAATCATCCAAGGCTTAGCATCCCCTCATCCAAATTCGGACGGATATTCCTTGTCAGACGCCACCTTAACTGCGCATGGCTCCTGCAGGGGGAGTAGCTGAGTCAGTAAATGACGAGTTAGCGTGTACAGAGCTCCTCTGGCTAGTCGAGAACTCGACATGGCCTCTCTGGAAAAATGGGTACACAAGACCCTCTCGAGAAGACCGCTGGCCAGGCTCTCCATATCTTGCACTTAACACATGAAGAGAGGTTTCAACCACTCTTTCTTACCTTCATTTACTTCAAGCGAAAACTAGGCTCGAGGCTGAATCAAATGGCGCATAGAGATCACGATGATCCCTTTTGCGATTAGACTTGACGCCTTTAGCCTCTTTTTTCACAGCTCCTTTCTTTCCCAAGTGCCCACGGGCTGTGACCCTGAGTCAATTCCCAAAGATCTTTCGGCATTCGCGAATAGAAGGAGTTAATCCTTGCTCATTCATAGTGGCGATGAGCGAAACGTCGAGATGGCTTAATCGAGCGCCACACTTCTCTCTCAAATCTAATAGTCCTGAACTTACTCGGTGATGTTGTGGGCCCAGGTCCTAGACACTCCCCACACCTCGCGAATCGGGGATATGATGGGGCTATTTTTTGCGCCTTGAAAACGCAATGGGAGAAAAGGCGAGGAGCCTAATCGCATGCCAGGTGTCTCCTATGGATGAATGGCTAAGGATGCTTCGTGATACTGCGGGCCCGACTCTGGGCGCTTTCGGCAATTCGGGGTTCGGGGTTTCGTGGTGTGAGATGACGAGGGATTTTCACCTATTGAATTCCTGAATGCTGATATGCCGACCAGATCTCGCACTATGTGTTGCTAGATCGGACGACCCAGATTTAGTCTTGAAATACAGGCGCTTTCTCTGACGCTATATACCGGTTAACTTGGTAGCCCTGAAATCCCGATGACCATTGATCTGTTCTCATGGATGAATCTGGACCGTCGACAACATAACTTCGCCCCCTTATGTGCTTGGAATCCTTAAAACAAAAATTTTCCATGATGCTCTCGGGCGCTTCTCGTGCATCTTGCAGACTCAAATACTCTTGTGCCTAGGACAAGAAATGTCGCTAACATGAACAATCAAAATTTGAAAATTCAAATGATTCAACAATAATGTTCAATGATCTCATGATCCCACCATAATGCAATGCTAGTCCCGGTTTCCTTTCTTTTATCCATTCCAACATGTATTATAAGGTAAACTTGAGGTAATGATTCAAATTTTGATTTTTCTAGTTTATTAAAGACATAGGAAATTTAAACCACACATACTTTAAGCTCATTTTAACATTTGTATAACATGTATATATATAGATAGATATTATAATATACCCATATCCCTTATCCTATATCTTACCTATATCCATTATCCCTTATATGTTTTCCTCATCATTGCATGAACTTTGAACATACCCTTAATCATTTGATTATCCCTCCACAATTGGTGCCCCACCCATGCATGATCATTGTTTCCCACAACCAATCCTTACAATAATTATTTTGAATGACCCACATTTATGATCATTATGATGCATGATCATTACATCGAATGAACAACCATTACTCTCATTTCAAATTCCTCTTATTTTGAATCACTTGAGGATTCAAAATAAGCATATTGCCCAGAACTCTCTCTCCCATTCCTGATTTCCTCATTACTCATTGGCAATGTGAATTTCTCAGAGTAGAGTGCATTCACATACTCTCTTACACTTGGATTTTTGGTAGCATGGGGAAACTTGGAGTAGTTATATAGGAGTTGAGGTATTTTAAGGCACTTTAGATTTACCCTGAATACAATGCTAGTAACCCATGCTCAAAGTTGCAGGGTGGTTGTCGCTTCTCAAGAAATTCCAAGGTCATGATGCATCTATAACCAAGATTGTCGCATTAGGTTTTTATGGTCGTGTTTCTCACATGGGATATTTTTTTATCAACGTGACTGAAGAGACATTGGCCTAAGCCACGGGACTACCTAGAGAAGGGGAAAGGTGGTTAAAAAACAAGCAGGTTGAACAAGGAGTTTGGACCTGAGTTTTTTGCTCAATAGAATAGAGCTCGGATTGCAAGAAGGGGGTACCTACAACATGCAGGATTTCATAGAAGTAGAGAAACCTCCTATTCGTTCTCCAAAAGGTCATTACCGATGAGTGACGATATGTTGTTACATTTCTTTAGCATATTTTCCTTTTATTGCACTTTAAAGCAATGAGCATTTGAATTTTCCTTTCTATCTATGTCAATTTTTGGGTAGGATGGTTTGATAGAATGAAGAGGAAGAATGATAAACTAAGAAAATCAAATAACCAAAAACAAAATAGAGAAGACAAAGAAGACCAGCTAAAATGGCACCAAGCTAAGTCAAATAATATGTACATCAATAGTACATTAATAATACATCTCAAAGTGATGACCCCATAACCTTATCAAAACTAACTAGTTGTTAAGGTCTAGTTAGGGCTTAGGATTATTTACGATAAGGTTGTGGGATCGTTACTTTAAGATGTATTATTAATGTACCATTGATGTATATATAATTTGACTTGAATTAGTGTCCTTTTCCCGTCTTCTTTGTCTTCTCTATTTTTTTTGTTGGTTATTTGGTTTTCTCAATTTATCATTCTTTCTCTTCATTCTATCAGGTGGTATTAGACCATGTAAATGATATTATGGGCTTGGTGATTTATCATAGAATTTTTTGATACCTATGAGCCCGTGGAAAGATAATTTATCAGAGAAATATGTGCCTATGAAAGAGCTCAAGGAGTTGAAGGAGTTTGAGAAGTACGGAGCGAAAGCTTGGTGTTGATTGTAGTTTATCAAAGCCACGGTGAAGAGAAGATGAAGAACCATAATGGAAAGAAGAAACCTAGTTGAGGAGAAACAAATTTCTATTAGACTGAGCCATCATTTTCTGTTACACTCCTGTCAAGGAAAGGCTTCCCACGGAGTCGCCCACATAGAACCAGACAGTCATGAATGTGTGCCTTTTGTATTTCTATCATCAGTAGTTTTGTATCATTGTTTGAAAGAACCAATAGTCTTCAAGAAGTGATAATTGTGATGTAAACGTTCAATGTATACAATCAACTGGGCGTGACATGGAGAAGGATTACATTGTAGATGCCATTATAGAATAAGTGTTTATGTGGAACGTAACATTGTTGTAAAAATTGTGCAAATGTGGCTCCTGAAATATTTGCGATCAAGGAAGATTTTGAACGAGCAAGAGACGATCTCCATATCACATCGACCTGTCCAACAAAGATTCAAATGGAGGACCGATAAAATAAACCATGGATAAATTGGAGGTTCAACATGAGGATCAAATTGAAAATATAGATAAATTTGTTAGACCATGGGAAGAATTAAAGAGTTTAAACAATACAAATATGTCTTAGGATACAACAAGGTTCACGATAACCTTTTTATTCCTAATTATTGCAAACCTATTTTCTTTGTGAGTGGAGGTTTTTTGAATGATGATCGGAAGACAAAGCTTGAGGATATTGGTAAGGAATAGGTATAGGATATTGTTGATTATCAGGATGTTGATGTTTCTATAGGTATTTCATATGATTATATGGATAATGAACCCATACAGTGAAAACATTGTCACCAAGTTGGCCATGTTGAGTTAAATTGTTTTGATCTTCACCCATGTGTTTTTTGTGGGAAGAAAAATCATGTCTTAGAAATATGTTGGAATTGACCAATGATTCAAAGGAAACAAGTAAATTTTGAATGGTTAGGGACTTCAAGTTGGTGTTTTGAAGATAAGTTATTGGAATGATCTTATCAACGAGTTTATACATAGGTACAACCATACTTGATTGGATATATTTCTATAGTTGATGGACATGAATGTTTTTTAGGATTGGATGATACAGGGCATGATCAGGGACCACTTGATGCAGTCTTCTGAGTTGAATATCGAGTCTCTATACTCTGCTCAAATATGGTTTGATTACCATTTTCCATTTTCAAGGGGGGTATATCTCATTTTCTAGACTTCTCACTTTTCATTCGATAGGGGGGGAATATTGATATGTCAAACTTCAAGTTTCAAAGTCTATCTTACAGGATTGTAGTTTATGATGAATGATTATGGATTCAATATTCAGGATTGCATATGAATTTATGATTTCAAGATGATGGATGATCGAGGATTGTTTCAAGACATGATCTTTCTTGCATGACGGATTTGTATTGGTCAGTTTGACCTTCAAAGGATTTTTCTCTGAGACAGCTCAACACTTGGAATTTTGGATTTTGATGGATATTGGATGGATGGATGACTTTCCACACTTTTTTTCATTTGATGGATTGTCCGACATGTTTGATGGAAATTTTTGTTTAGGATTTGGATAAGTATTAGCAGTTTACCAGATTTAACCAACACAAAATGGGAAGCTACATAGACTTAACTAGAAGAAATAAAAACAAATTGAATCACTTCAAATTTATACTAGGACCTTGGGAAGGAGACTCAAAATAGAGAAATAAAGGAAAGGACCCAATGTGAACATATCCATTGGGACCACCATTTGACATGGTTGCAGCAGTGACATAATTTTGTCGATTTTTAAAATCTTGATAACAAGACACTAACTAAGTATATATATATATATATATATATATATATATATATATATATATATATCTTATTGTGTGAGGACACACAATATCTCAGGAGTGGGGGAGATGTCAAGACTCCAATTTGAAGCCATTTCCATTGCCATTTGACCCTTTTTGACTTAACATAACCTTCCTTTTTCCATGATTTTCACTCCTTTCACCAGTGTTCTCATATAAAGGTCTTTATGGGGCCACGTTATTCTTTCAAGCCCACCCCGTTATATAGTTGTCTCCTTGAAATACCAACCATCCTGCCATTGAGACTGATGGTCAAGAGATTAAGAGGTAAATTGTTTGGTTAATCTGCATTGTCCCCATTGTTTTTTATGGATTAGAGAAGTTATAGGTTATTATTATTTCTAATAGTGGTTGACTAGTACAAGTCTTCTAACCCACTTCTACATCTGACATACACCCACAGTTCTAGAAGGAAATTGATGACATGGGTTCTCTTTACATATGCCTCGACATGCTTTCAAGATCTTCACATTGGTTCTAGAATAGATGGACGATGCGCTAGCTATAGTCAAATCACGCGGTCAAATACATCCCCAAAACAACATGCTCAGTGAATGAATCTAGTCCTGAATGAGAATTGGAGATATTCTCATGCAAATATGTCAAGAGAATATCAACTGGAACTATTTTCAAATCTATCCTTATCCAACAAAATATTTGAAGACCTTGTATTTTTGTTGTTATGATTGATGGATCCAAGGCATGAGATGTTAAAATATTGTGTAACTGCAAAGAATATTCTTATCCTCTTTTGTGGATAAAGATAAAATATATTTATTATTAATTAGATCAATCCCCTTTTGTGGATTGATCATGTCAGGCATTGTAATTGACCAAATCCCCTTTTGCAGATTGGTCAAATCCTAATTGTAATATGAAAATTAAGAAGTCGACCCCAAGGAAAATTAGAGTGGTTCTAACCACCCAGATTGAGAAGTCGACCCTAAAAGTCAAAAGACACCTTAGTTCATCACCTGCTAGATTGTATAAATAAAGGAAGCCAATGCCTCATTTGTACACACACTCAACTCACTCATATAGTGTGCAATTATTGAAGGAAGTTGCAGTTACCAGTTGCCGGAAGAAGGAAGAGAGAGAGAGGCACATCCTTGAGAGAGAAATTTCTGTGTTGTTTGGTTCATTGTCTTGGCATTGTATTGGATATATATATTAAGGAAGTTTTGATGGGTTTTCTTCCCCATGAGGGTTTCCGAGGATAAATGTTGTGTATCTTGTGATTGTGTTTCTCACAGTGATCCTATCTATCATATTGTTATCTAGTAAATTGAAAGGTAACCTAATAATAGCAGAACCTTTAACATGGTATCAGAGCTAAGATGAAGAGAGCATCTTTCACAAGAAAAAGAAAAACGTCACTGTTATCATACATGCAAATTAGGGCCTTTTATTGAAGAATAATTTCAACCCCAAATCCATCTAGAAAGGTGCACCCTACCTCAAGGAACATTTTGGCATCCTCAGTGCAACTTTTTAGTGGCTAGATCTCCCGAAAAGTGAAACCTAGTTTTCAGAAAGTACTAGAAGTACCAGAAGTACCAGAAAACAAGAAGCACCAGTCCAGAAATCCGCATATCAAGTTTGGAGGGGTAAAAGTTGGATTTTATGAAATCTAAACACACTAGGCTACTCACCTCAGTCCATTGCATCTTTTGGTGAGTTCGGTTTTCAGATCCAAGAAATTTGATTTTTCTACTATTTCTATAGCCCAGAGGGCTAGGGTTTCTTCTACAAGAAAGAATGGCTACCAGCATGAGGATAGAAGACAAGCTTGAAGGATATAGAAACTTCATATCTTGGAAGCATAGGTTGCAGATGATTCTAGATGAGAATGATCTCCTAGAACATGTTACAGTGGGTGTACTAGAACCAGATGAGGAAGAGCAATAGACCAAGAAGAATGAAAATAAAGAAAAGAGAATTGTGTCATATTCAGTAAAGGATCACTTGATCCCTCATATTTCTGAACTACAGACAACAAGGCAAATGTATGAAGAACTCATTAGTTTATATGAAATCAAAGACATTAGCCAGAATCTTTCCTTAAGAAATCAACTTCGTAATATGAAGATGGAAAACTCAGAATCAGTCACATTCTATATTATGAGAGTTTCTCAGATTAGGGATCATCTTGCAGCTATTGGAGATGTCATTAGTGAAAAAGAGATTGTAACGATCACCCTAAATGGGTTTCCAACATTTTGGATTCCTTTTGTACAAGGAGTGTGTGCAAGAAGCAAGTTACCCAAGTTTGATAATTTATGGGCAGATTGCACACATGAAGAATATAGACTTACAGACCAACAAAAGAGATTAATTGTTGATGAAGAGGAAGCTCTTACAGCTCAAAAGAACAAAAGAAGTTCCTCAGGAAGAACAATAAAGAAGCTAACTCCGTAAGAGTTCCAGATAAGAAGAAAGATGTTTCAAAGATCAGATGCTACAACTGTCAAAAGTTGGGACACTTTTCCTATGTCTGTCCTCAAGGAAAAGGGAAAAGAAAGTATCAACCACATGTGGCAGAGGAAGAGGAATCTCCTCCCTCAAAGAAATGTTTAGCATAAATTGAGGGTTATGTACTTTAAGTTGAAGATAGTTGATCTGAAGAAACATAGCAAATGGTGGAGTCCGTGGAGCCTCCCCACACAAAAACAAAAGATAAGTATTCATGTTTATTTATAATATCTTGTTTACTTTAATACTTTATCATTACAAGTTAGATAATTTTGTGAGAATGTTAATTAACCTCATTTGAATTTAGTATCTATGTAGACTTATGAAGGAAGTATCAAAGAAGAGGATGAAGAAAGAGATAAAATATTTATTTCAGAAAGCATATTGTAAGTAAGTGTATAGGTCTCGAAAGAAAGAACTTATGTCGTAACTTGCAGAAGTTAGACAACATGAGAAGGATGTATGATATGGTGATAGTCAGTAAAGACCAGACAATAACTAGTATTTATATAGGAGCAGGAGGCTCCTAAAGATGCAGAACATAAATGTTCAAGATGGAGAAAAAGATGGATACTCAGATAGAGTTGATAAGATGCAGGTAACTACAGGTTGCTCCAGTGACATTCTTATAGATTTATAGGGAGCAGGTTGATCCAGTATGAAGTCAAAAAGAAATGTTCGAACTCAAGAAGGCACCCAGGATATTACAAAAAAATAACTTCAAGGATGATGATTATAAGATATTAGTTTGGTGCAAGAGGGATCCATGTCTCCAAGTTCGAAATGTAGGATCATGATTTGATGCAGTTAGGAAAGATGATGGATGGTGCCCATATATTTTAATCAAGATGAAATTTATCTAGTAGATGGATGGTGCTCGGTAGATGGGTAGCATGGTATTATACCATGGAAATATTTTGGACCATAAGAGATTTTTTTTAGATCCCATAGCTAGACCTTTGTAGAGAAGGAGAAAGAGAAAATACCTTCATAGAGAAGGAAAGAGAAATCCCACAGGTAGACCTTCATAGAGAAGGAAAAGAGTGTTGGCAAATATTTAACAGACAGTTAACAGACAACGAATGCTTGTCATTGATGGAAACAGTGAAGATGACATGAGAACAACAAGTTTGTAATTGACAGGAAAACAAAAGATGAGTACAAAGAGGTGAATGATCGAAAGCAGTGAAAGATCAAAGGCAGCGAATGATCGAAGGCAGCGAATGATCGAAAGCAGTGCATGAGCGAAAGTTTGAGAAGAAGAATCTTTGATCGTTGAAGAGGAAGACAGATCTCAACCGTCAAATCCGAGCGTAGGGTCCGACCACCGTTGGATCGAGGAGAACCTGCACAATCTTTAAAGAGCAAGGAGAAGAGGGCATAATCGCAATATGAAAAATCGCGATGAAATCTGAGCCGTCAGATCTAGCTTTGATCTGGACCGTTGATTTTCTTCATGGAGTATCGAGGATCGGGACTTTGAAGTGACAAAAACACTTGACAACAAGAATGCCAAAATTGCGATATGCGATATGGCGATTCAATCACAACTGTTAAATCTAACTCCGTGTCGGAGTTTCACGAATCGCGACTCCAAAAGGAAAAGAAACAAGTGCAACAGGAATCCCGATTTCACGATATGCGATATCGCGATTCAATCGCAGCCGTCAAGACAAGATCCGATCTGGACCGTTGATCTAATCCCTTATTGGAGTTTCGTGAATCGCGATATGGAGAGGCAGAAGAAACTACGCAACATTTACGAAATTGCGATAGGCGAAATCACGATGTAACAACAACCGTTAGATCAAGAACTGATATGGACCATTGATTCGACTTCTTTACTGAATGTCGAGAATCGGGAATTCGAGTTGACGAAAACACCGATCATACAGAGTGTCAAAATCGCGATGAGTAATATCCTGACTTAATATGAACCATACGATCTAGATATAATCTGGATCGTTGATCTGATTTCATTATGGAATTTCACAGATCGGGATTTGGAGGTGACAGGAACATTAAACATAAGGAATTATGAATTCGTGATATGCGAAATCGTGAAAGCGCCCTTCACATAAAGCCTTGGTCACAGCCCTTGGTCACGGGAAGAGAAGGACTCAGTCCAGATAAGCTCCAATTCAGAGTTTCGGAGAGTGCGATGTGAAAGTGTCGAGAAACTTGAGCAAAGGAATGCCGAAATGCCGAAACCCGAATTAAAGGCGAGATTTATAAAAGTCATCCTACGGTGCAGATAAGACTTGAATGAGATCTAAGGGTTACTGTTTCTTCACACACAGGTAACTCATCAGTTACGATTCTACTAAACAAAATGGATTCTTGATTGTGAATCAGTTATCATTTCAGTTGCTAAGACAGGTGTCCTTGGTCTGCCTATTGGAAGGTAAAGTGGAACCGTCAAGGTTGTGTGTATAAAAAAGAAAATGAGTGAGACGGAATTAAGGTGGTTGTTCTGGATGAAAAAGAACGAAACAGTAAGAAAGGAGACATGAGAAGATGCATAGTATGAAATTTTAACAGATGTACAGAGTAAGATGAAATGTAAAGCAGAAGCAGAGAAGAACGATAGGCAGAGAAGAAGTAGAGAAGAATGACAGAATGAGTTGAAGAAGAGCAGAATGAGAGTATGAGTTGATACAGAGCATACCTGCTAAATAGACAGAGGAAGAGAAGAGTAGTAGAACAGTGTGCAGAAGACCAGATTTACAGAACAAAGAAAGATTGGTAAGAACTGATTTATCTGTAAAGTTGAATATTTAGTTAGCCATTTATATTTAAGGGTGGTTGGGAGGTGCTCGGGAGGACTGTTGTCCTCATAAGTTGAAGTAGGTGCTTGAACACAGGAAGATGTAGCTTCCATTTGGTTGTAGCAAGAGAAATCAAGGTGGCAGGGTGGTGCTAGGGAGAACAAGTGTTCTCTGTTATACAGGTTGGAGCCTGTGTAATGGGAAGTTGGTGCTTCCATCCAGTTGGTGCTGGAACATTTAGGAAGTTGGTGCTTCCATCCAATTGGTGCTAGAATATTTAGGGAGTTGGTGCTTCCTTCTAGTGGGTGCTAGAGAAACCAGAGAGTTGGTTCTCTCAAACAAGTTGTAGCTTGTAAAACAGAGGTTCCAGCCTCACATTGAGTTGGTGCTCAATTATAGATGATGTACAGAACTTAAAATATTGCCTATCATTTCGAAGAAGAAGAGGTTTTCTCCCTTTATGGGTTTCCTCATGAAAAATCTGTCTCTGTGTATACTTTATGTGTGACTG
>ML776626.1:650200-667702 GCA_009831015.1 Picea engelmannii | reverse complement strand
TCTGAAGGTAACTTACACTGATCCTATTCCAATTCATTGTGATAACACAAGTGCCATTAGTGTCTCCAAGAATCTTGTTCTTCATTCCAAGACTAAGCATATTCCAATCAAGTACCATTTTCTCCGAGAACAAGTTACAAACATAATTTTTCAGTTGAATTATATTCCTTCCAAAGAACAGATTGTTGATATATTTACTAAACCATTAGCAGCGACCCCTTTTGGATACCTTCGTCAAAAGTTGGGGGTTATAATCTCTGGTGTTTAATCTGTTCACCTGGTCAGGGGGAGTACTTATTGAATATCTAGTGTATTCCCAATATGCTTATAGTCGACAGGGGGAGTATGTTTTTGCAACATATCAGGGGAAGAATGTTTCTTCTTTGACATTGATGTCAAAGGGGGAGAAAAGAGCAGGAGAGAATATCTGAATACATGTGGGTGCTTGGAAGATCTGAATACATGTGGGTGCTTTTGTTGCCATCAATGCCAAAGGGGGAGATTGTTGGAAAATATTTAACAAACAGTTAACAGACAGCGAATGCTTGTCATTGATGGCAACAGTGAAGATGACATGAGAACAACAAGTTTGTAATTGACAGGAAAATAGAAGATGAGTACAGAGAGGTGAATGATCGAAAGCAGTGAAAGATCAAAGGAAGCGAATGATCGAAGGCAGAGAATGATCAAAAGCAGTGCATGAGTGAAAGTTTGAGAAGAAGAATCTATGATCGTTGAAGAGGAAGACAAATCTCAGCCGTCAGATCCGAGCGCAGGGTCCAACCACCTTTGTATCGAGGAGAACCTGCACAGTCTTTAAAGAGCAAGGAGAAGAGGGCATAATCACAATATGAAAAATCGCAATGAAATCTGAGCCGTCAGATCTAGCTTTGATCTGGACCGTTGATTTTCTTCATGGAGTATCGGGGATCGGGACTTTGAAGTGACAAAAATACTTGACAACAAGAATGTCAAAATCACGATATGCGATATGGCAATTCAATCACAGCCATTAAATCAATCTTGGATCTGGACCGTAGATGTAACTCCATATCGGAGTTTCGGGGATCGCGATATCAAGAGGAAAAGAAACAAATGCAACAGGAATCTCGATTTTGCGATATGCGATATCGTGACTCAATCGTAGTCGTTGAGTCAAGATCGTACCTGGAGCATTGATCTAACTTTGTGTCGGAGTTTCACGAATCGCGACTCCAAAGGAAAAGAAACAAGTGCAACAGGAATCCCAATTTTGCGATAGATATCGCGATTCAATCGCAGTCGTCAATACAAGATTCGATCTGGACCGTTGATCTAATCCCTTATCGGAGTTTCGTGAATCGCGATATGGAGAGGCAGAAGAAACTATGCAACATTTACAAAATTGCGATAGGCGAAATCGCGATGTAACAACAACCGTCAGATCAAGAAGTAATCTGGACCATTGATTCGACTTCTTTACTGAATGTCGAGAATCGGGAATTCGAGTTGACGAAAACACCAATCATCCAGAGTGTCGAAATCGCGATGAGTAATATCCCGACTTAATATGAACCATCCGATCTAGATATAATCTGGATCGTTCATCTGATTTCATTATGGAATTTCGCAGATCGAGATTTGGAGGTGACAGGAACATTGAATATAAGGAATTACGAATTCATGATATGCGAAATCGCGAAAGCGCCCTTCACATAAAGCCTTGGTCACAGCCCTTGGTCACGGGAAGAGAAGGAGTCAGTCCAGATAAGCTCCAATTCGGAGTTTCGGAGAGTGCAATGTGAAAGTATCGAGAAACTTGGGCAAAGGAATGTCGAAATGCCGAAACTCGAATTAAAGGTGAGATTTATAAAAGTCATCCTACAGTGTGGATAAGACTTGAATGAGATCTAAGGGTTACTGTTTCTTCACACACAGGTAATTCATCAGTTACGATTCTACTAAACAAAATGGATTCTTGATTGTGAATCAGTTATCATTTCAGTTGCTAAGACAGGTGTCCTTGGTCTGCCTATTGGAAGGTAAAGTGGAACCGTCAAGGTTGTGTGTATAAAAAAGAAAATGAGTGAGACAGAATTAAGGTGGTTGTTCTGGATGAAAAAGAACGAAACAGTAAGAAAGGAGACATGAGAAGATGCGTAGTATGAAATTTTAACAGATGTACAGAGAAAGATGAAATGTAGAGCAGAAGCAGAGCAGAACGACAGGCAGAGAAGAAGTAGAGAAGAATGACAGAATGAGTTGAAGAAGAGCAGAATGAGAGTACGAGTTGATACAGAGCATACCTGCTGAATAGACAGAGGAAGAGAAGAGCAACAAAACAGTGTGCAGAAGACCAAATTTACAGAACAAAGAAATATTGGTAAGAACTGATTTATCTGTAAAGTTGAATGCTTAGTTAGCCATTTATATTTAAGGGTGGTTGGGAGGTGCTCGGGAGGAATGTTGTCCTCATAAGTTCAAGTAGGTGCTTGAACACAGGAAGTTGTAGCTTCCATCTGGTTGTAGCCAGAGAAACCAGGGTGGTAGGGTGGTGCTAGGGAGAACAAGTGTTCTTTGTTATACAGGTTGGAGCCTGTGTAACGGGAAGTTGGTGCTTCCATCGAATTGGTGATGGAACATTCAGGAAGTTGGTGCTTCCATCCAGTTGGTGCTGGAATATTTAGGGAGTTGGTGCTTCCTTCTAGTGGGTTCTAGAGAAACCAGAGAGTTGGTTCTCTGAAACAAGTTACAGCTTGTAAAACAGAGGTTGCAGCCTCACATTGAGTTGGTGCTCAATTATATATGATGTACATAACTTAAAAGACTGCCTATCATTTCGAAGAAGAAGAGGTTTTCTCCCTTTATGGGTTTCCTCGTGAAAAATATGTCTCTGTGTATACTTTATGTGTGACTATTGTTCTTTACCTTTACTGTCCATATGTTGTATATTGTTGATGACCACATGAGGAAATTTTAATAATGTTTTAACAGACTTAATATTGTTTAAGCTCACATACAACTGATTCACCCCCCCTCTTAGTTGTATTAATAATTTCAACAAAGAGAAGAGACCTTCGTAGAGAAGGGGAATGAAATTTTTTTTAAGGTTGGCCTCTGTCCAAGTGTTGAGTTTTGGATACTGTAGGGACATTCTAGAATACCCTCGTAGAGAGGGGTGTAACCACCCTCATAGAGAGGAATGTGGATGTTTATCCAAGGGGAAACGAGTAGATACTCTCCTCTGGCCAAGGATTGAGTAGCCTAGAACACAAACCTTGACCATGTGGAATGGTTAGTTGGCTCTTGAGGTTTGTGTCGTGATCCAGTGTGGATCATGGAAAGGGAGTCTAGTCTTTCCTAGGATAGCATATTAGCTTCTCTAGTTCATGTGGGATGACTAGGAGTGAAGATATGGTAGTAGTCTTCCCCAGTTGATGGGTGAGATAGATGACTACACGAGAAGGGAGAACATAAAAGGAATGAAAAAACACATAGAATATCTTTTGTGTGAAGGTAAGACATATTTTGTGTGAAGATAAGATATCTTATGTTTGAAGATAAGAAATAATTATCTTCTCCGTGAAGATGAAAGAAAGAAAGAGTATCTTCTGTGCAAAGATAAAGAGAACAAAACTTCATATGATTTATAGATATGCCAATCAATGATCATGATGCTAGATGACCAAGTGGATTATATTGATGCCTTATGTTGTCCAGTTGATGATGTTACCCAGTTGATGATGATATCTAGTTGATGATGTTACCCAGTTGATGATGTTTCCCAGTTGATGATGTTATCCAGTGGATGTTGTTGCTTAGTTGATGTTAACATCTGGTGACCTATCAAAAGATAAATAATATCCTTCTTGTTAAGAGGGAGTGTTAAAATATTGTGTAACTGCAAAAATATTCTTATCCCCTTTTGTGGATAAAAATAAAATATATTTATTATTGATTAGATCAATCCCCTTTTGTGGATTGATCATGTCGGGCATTGTAATTGACCAAATCCCTTTTTGTGGATTGGTCAAATCCTAATTGTAATATGCAAAGTAAGAAGTCAGCCCCCAGGAAAATTAAAGTGGTTCTAACCACCCAGATTGAGAAGTAGGCCCTGCCAGTGAAAAGACACCTTAGTTCAGCACATGGAAGATTGTATAAATAAGAGAGGCCAGCGCCTGATCTGTACACACACTCATCTCACTCATCTAGTTCACAAGTATTGAAGGAAGTTGCAGTTACCTGTTGCCAGAAGAAGGAAGAGAGAGAGAGGTGCATCCTTGAGAGAGGAATTTTTGTGTTGTTTGGTTCATTGTCTTGGCATTGTATTGGCTATCTATATTAAGGAAGTTTTGTTGGGTTTTCTTCCCCATGAGGGTTTCCCAGGATAAATGTTGTGTATCTTGTGATTTTTTCTCTCTCAGTGATCCTATATATGCTATTGTTATCTAGTAAATTGAAAGGTAACCTAATAATAGTAGAAACCTTAACATGAGATAGGAGATTCATTATGGGTTCACCTGCACATTCTTGTGATGTGAATTTGTATATAAATTTAGATCAAATGATGCAAGGGAGAGTAGATCATATGATGCTCATATCAAATTTATTCAACTATTGTTGAACCTCCATTAATACAAATAATTGTGCTTATGTTTTGAGATAGAATTTGTGTTGCAATTTGTTCTTAAGTCTATGAGTTTTTAAGCAACATGAATCCAATTGGGAGGGCCCACCAATTTGACCATCATTGCTATGTTTCATAGCAGTAGAGGTAGTAATTGTATTCCTTTGATTTAATAGATAATGTTTCTCTATTTTAATTTAAGTATGCATATATCATAGATCTATTTTGATTTCACATATTTTGGTTTCATATAGACCATTTGCATGATCTCCAAAGTTAAGAACCGAAACGATACCATACTCAGTGCTCACATAGTTTGATTTTGTAAATGAAGGTGTCTATGTAAATTTGAATCCATGTATGTTTTTGCATTGATTTCGTTCTGATACACAATTTAAATAGTGATAGTTACAAAAATATGTCTCGATTTTGTTTGGTTTTCAATTTAAGTGTGTAGCTTGAATCTGTTTGTTTCAATTTCATTTTATATGTGTCAAATGCACCATATTTTAAGTTATAAATTGAAATAATATTTTTTTGGTTTCGATATACAATGGTTATATCTTGGAGATATATTAATGAAAATATCATGTAGCTTTTAAGTTTTGTATGCATGGTGTGTGGATTGATCCTCTTTCCTCTATCCTTGTTTTAGTTTAATGATTAAGTTGTTTTTAGTGGAGGTAAAAAAATCTCATTGAAGGTTAATGATAATATTGAGATTTTTTTTTTATGTGAACACTATATACCTCACAGTGAAAGAAACATAAATTGTGCCCTTGAAAACTCTACATGGTTTATCCAGTGAAGATCATATGTTTCTTTTTGCAATTGTCAATGTGTGAAGTAGAATAGTTTTTCAGTATCCTTTTACATGCCTTGTTTTCTTTTAAAATTAAAAGAATAGTTTCATTGAAGGTAGGAACAATATTTTCTCCAAGAATTTCATACAAGAACACTTAGGATCTGTTCGAGTGAAATACTATAGTCAGATCCCAATAAAGCACTTCCTTGTTTTGCTACCCATTGAACTAATTGTTGTAATTTGCATAGTCTTTAATTGATGCTAGTTAATGATAGAATCATAGTTTCATTTAATTAAGTTTGAGAGTATTATTTTCCATAGATTAGACAGTCATTCATGTTCTTGTCTCTACAACTCGAATCTTACAGTGTCATATTAATGAATTAATGGTTATCATTCAAATTTAATTGATTAGCTCGATAGTAGTATGCTATCTTACCAAATCTAATGTGTGTCAATACAACATTTTATTTTGTTTGAATAATAGAAAGGAAAAGGTTACTCATGGCAATAGTTAACTTGGTGATAGTAGGTTCTTAGTACATGATTGGTCTTGATATTTATGAGTTTTTACTTTGAAGTTTTCTTTATGTTTGTTTCTGCAAGATTTCATTTATTCATTTGAATTTTTTGTTTTTGGTCAGTAAGAACCCCTATACACTAATTCATGTGCAATATAGGTATTATTGACCAACAAGTAGAAGTTTAGAATGCTCAAGAATTTTTTACTCCAAGAACTTTCTTAAATTATGGTAGCAATTGGAGATAGATATGCATCTCCAGAAAAGTAAGAACTCCATGAGCCACATCTACAAAAAGTATATCAAGAATCCTTAGTTCATTATCCTTGCCAATTCACAGAGGATACCAAAGACCCATGGATAATATTTAATGGAGAGAAGACAATGGAACCCGGTATTGAAGAATCCCTTGAAAGTTTGTTTTTAGATCCTTTGTGCAAAAGCCAAATCTTCAAAAATCTATAGGGTATGACAAAGGAGGACATGCAATTCAGTACCATAGAAGAAGAAAACCAAGGGATGAATGACTACATTAAACTTTGGTAATAAGAAATCATCGTGCCAAAACAACACTCCATTTTCCAACATTTCTTGGCACCAAATCAATTAGATCGCCCGGTTCCTCATATTATGGTATCTATCATAGCTTATCTTTCAAATCTGAATATGATTAAATTTGCAATATTGTTATGCACATGGCTTCATTGGAAATACTCCTACACTTAAGAAAATGTTTCCTTTCCAAGAAGGGTAGGATATTGTGATAAATAAATAACTAAAAAGTAATAAAAAAAATAAGTATAATTGTGAAAACCATGATCCCGGCATAGTTAGACACAATATTTTCTTGAAAACCAAGTTACTAGCTGGTAAATATCTTAAATCAATTCTACATGCATTTGTTGGTTCAACAATAAGAAGGCGTCATCATATTTCTTGCAACATAGAACTCCTTCACTCAATAGACTCTTCATTCTTCCAAGAAGAAACAACCAAAGATCATATCAACTTCAACATATTTTTTTCTTTTCTGCAACCAAAACACAAATAATGGTTGTCAATGGGATCTATTAGTTCATTTTTTCTAGAGTTAAAAATTTGCATCCCACATCAACCTTGATTCTTTTCAACATACAAAAATTATGTTTCTTTTGATATGGTTCCAACTGCACATCATTCTCGGGTTCTAGTTCTCTCTTCTATGGTTTCAATTTCAACATGCATCATTCTCATATGTTACTCCAAAACTTTCATGAAGGTAAAATTGAGATGAAAAGTACAAAAAATGGTTTTCAAACTTTTCTCCAAGCACATTCAACGTACCTGGCCAAGCTAAAACTTTGGTAGGTTTCAACACATTCCATAAATTAGGTAAATATTGAAATTTTGAACTGTCATTTTTAGAATTCCCTTAGCTACTGCAATTCCCATAACACCTTGATGATTTGTACAATTTCACCCCTTGGGGATGAAATACATGATCTGGGTTTTGTTAAGGATGAAGGTGTTATTCCTACCTGTTGCTTGGACTAACTCCACAGATTACAACTAGAGTGCAGGCCCTTAGTCAAAGATATGGTTGATATATTTAGCAAAGTCAAACTTCATATTGATGCTCGTTTGATTTATCTAGGATGATCCAACTTAAAATTAATGATCTGGAAACGAGATTGACCTCCCTCCTTTGTCAACAATATAACAAATCAAAACAATAAAAAATCCAAAATGCACATCGATTAAGTGATTTGTCTATTTGAGGGATAAGTTTATTATTGTTGCAACTATTTCACTTAATGCTTTGTATTTGAAAGATAAAATCAGAGAGGTCTTATTGTTATGGAAATATTTCTCTACTGATAGGTGAACTTTCCCTTGGATTACAGACCCCTTTACCAAGACAGAAAATCACATTTTGACACTACCATTCCTATAGATTCATTTTATACATTGAAAAAGAGAGAAGTAGGGGAAGTACGATGTACCTCGTTTACGATGTTTGTCCAAGATTCTCCAATCTGTGAGCTCCAAATAGTACATGTAATGGACAACAAGAAACAAATGACAATCGCCTGCTCTAATGGATTAGATAAAATCAATCAATTTATGAAGATTAATGCAAGCATAGACACGCACATGTAAACACATACTTGAAGGAAATAGGCCAAGTATATTAATGATAACTTCAAAAGGAAACTTACAATCTTCATATGATCTTGTAACAGCCTCTCCAATTCCTCCTCGTCCAACCCTTGATCGAAAGATCCAAAATCAAAATAACAATGCTTCCTTGATTTTTCCCTCCTTGTTCACCATGGGAATGCCTCTATTTATAAGCTTTGAGAGGCTCAACTACCTTGGGTATATTTGGAATTATTTGAGGCTATGGATCCAATAGTTGTGATATCAAACTTAGATACATCCTTGGATTTAGATCCGATCCAAACCAACTCATTCCATCCATAGTTGTCTTTAGAATAAAATGGGATTTCTTCCAAGATTTCCTCAACCAACACATATCTCCCTTAGAATGGGCAACAAAGTGCTACAACTCTCCCCCTGAGATGGAAAAAGATTGCTAGTGCTCCTTGTGTATGAGCAGGGGAGCGTTGATCTTTCCAAAATTTTCCAAGCTGAGCAATTCCCATAGAAACAAAATTGTTCTGGTTGTTAGATGATGGGGATTCTTCTTCTAATATGTTTTAGGGTTTGCAACAAGTGTTTTCATGGTGTCATTCATGATGCAATACTTACATAAAGAGAATGAAACACTTATGACACTTGCGACAAAAGTGTGACACTTACGACACTTACAACAATGAGAATGGGAGACTTACAAAGTGAGTAATTTGGTTGTGTAACATATTTCCCCCCAAAGTGTGAAGTAATAAGATGAACACTAATGGCCGAAATACTTGTATATTCTTTGAAGAAAGGGTATGGATTTGGGGAACCTGGTAGAAGCTGCAGGAAACCATCAAACAATGTTAATATGTGTTCCATTCTTGACGAAGGAATACCTATGCTTGGACTACAAGTGACTCAAAGTATGGATGCCAATAAATGCACTGTGTATCCATGATAATGTTGACTAAGGGTATGGCCACCAAAGATACAATGTGTATCCATACCTCTATGACATGAATTGATCGTAGCCATGAAAAATACACAGTGGAGCTATGATATGATAAATCATAGCCACAAACAAATACAATGTGGATCTATGTGATAGCATGTATATCAACATGCTCAAATGATATCCTTCACAACCTGGGAAAAGAAAATAACAGAGTGAATTCTTAACCCAGGGCCTTCATCCCAATCCCAATGTAGTATGAATCTAACCATGTGAATATTTATTTTCATGTTGAACATGGTAGAAACCACTTGATTACTGGTCATTAAGGTATATTGTTAATAAGTGCGAGATAAATCACCATTGATGTTGATGTTTTTCAAGGTGATTTTAAAGTACAATACAACTAATGTAAAAAATGAGTTGAAGTTCAACATTCATGGAATCAGTCGATCAAGGTTCATTGATGAATACCCACTTCCAAATGCGAAGAGACATACCATTGAGGCATGCAGGTCCCAAGGTACTGATGTGTTCCTAAGTCTATTTCTCGGATAATTTGTTAAATTCGACATGAAAAGACTCGTCGAAGGAGGACATTGATGTATCCCCCATCACTTGACATGAAAATTGTCACAGGAAGGTTATATTATATAGTATATGAACAAGGACTAACATGGGTATGGAAACTGGTAACTTTGTGGATGGTTGAGGTTTGAGGCGAAAACGTCTCCTGAACATTGAGGCACGATGTGAAACTTGGCAGCATAAACTCAGAGTGGACCAAAACATAATGCAATGAGTGCTGAGGCATCCTTTGGATGGGTCAAAGGACTAGAAAGACTCATAGGATTGGTTCAGTGTGGAGGTTTAAATAAGTTCCATGTTCAAGGGCGACTACAAGAGCTTCTTAAAAAAATTTCAAGAAACTTGACCCACTTCCTTCAATTTTTCCCCCATCCAGATAGATGAGTACCTCTTTTTTATTTAACAATCTCGAGGAGGATAATGCATGCTCAATATAACTCACCTTCGGTAAGATCCTCTTCCTTTATTTAATGAACTGAAAGAAGTAAGGGTCCATCCCTAGATGGGCCCTTCAATGTATAATTTTTGCGAGTCCATAGAAGGAAAACTCAGTTGTTTTTCATGTTTAGGGAGTTTGTAAATAACTTAAAGAAAACTATGGGGTTATCATTCTTCATAATTAGTCTCACGATGCTGAAAAAGAGATAAAATATCACTCGAAATACACCCTTTCAAACCTTTTAATGAGTGTGAAAGGAAGCAAGATCACTCATAAATATTTTCATGTTTAGAGAGTCTAAAAATAGCTTAAAGGAAACTCCAGGAGGTTCCTTTTTCATATAACCTTTACGAGTCCAAAAAAGTGATAAAGGTATACTCGGTCACATTCTCATGTATTTATGAGCATGAGAAAGAACAAAGACTAAGTTCATTGGCATTACAAGGTCATCAAATAAACTCCGCTTAAATTCCTGCATAATCAAGTTGTTATGGGCAAAAGATATTAGAAGCTTCTTTTAAAAATGACAAAAACTCAAAAAATAAACTTTATAAAATGTGAAAAGGAGGGAAAAATGACCAAAATTGGACATATTAAAAATCAAATTAGGGAAAAAAGTCATTTTCACCTTTTGTTTTACTGTTCTCCTTTCCCTTTGAGTTTTTTCCTCTTTTGGAGTGATTTTCGAGCGTTGATTGCAAGAGATGTGTGAAACCATTTATGAATCTATCTAGATTAGGTTGGTTCCCTCCTCCTTCTCATTCATTTACATGTTTTTTTATTGAATTTTAGCCTTTAATTTATGTGCTTGGGCTCCTTGGGAATCCCTAGAGCATCGAACTAGATCAGGGCTCCCTCAACTAATCGAGGGGAGAGTCGATCGATATTTCAGTTCCCTAGTATGTGCGCTTAGGTAGCACTAGCACTCTGTTCTTTCCCTCTAAGGAGCACTAGGCACAAAAATTATTATTTTTTTATTTTAAGGATGGAAAAAGGAAATTATTTCTTTGAAAACTTAGCTAATGATGGTTAATTCATGAATTTGCAGGTTTGCACATAGCTAATAATGATTGAATGGAAAGAAAATGAACATGAATTTGATGACATATAGTCTTTTCAAGACCGTCAAGTGAGGGAGGCCTTACGAAATTGTGGCTTGCTAAAGTACTTCAAACTAAAAAATATGAGGAAATAAGTTATTTTACTTGAATATTTGATCGGGTTATGGGATAATGACGAGCAATCATTCTAAATAGGACCAAACATGCTTGATATTGACAAGGATGATATATATTTCCTGACGAGGCTCTCAAGGAGAGGAGCACCTATTCTCTTTTCTGGACATCGATCCACTCCATGACCGACAGAGGAATATGTTGCCCAATACTGAATACCAAGGTCGTGCTTGGTAGGAGGGAGGATTGTCATAAAGGAAGTAATGGATTTATCTCTACGATCCATCCTTTTTGGTATCACAAAACTGGAAGGAATTACTACTGCCCATCTAGCTTCCAAGTCCCAGATATCTTATGTCAGTCAGTGCTTGGAGCCTAGGCTATTCAACTGAAGTGCAGGGTTTTTAAGGAACATTAAGGAGTAGATATCCAAATGTCGAATGGGAAGGAAAAAATAGTTTTGGTATGGATCCTTATTAGTTTCATTTTTTCTGGAGCGAGTTCCACAGATGCAACCACAAGTTGCATTGATAGCACGCCCTGTGATTGATCCCTATATGGAGCAGTGGACTAGTCTTTCCCCCAGGTTAGGGAATGAACCCTTAGATTTTCAATTTACAACTGACTTCTTTGCATGGTGAAGGAGGCATCTTGTGGTGATTGAGGATTTTCCATATGCTGGGGTGGACTTTAGGGGAAGTGTAAGTTTAGTTTTTCCCAAGGGTACACATTGGTATGTATCAGGTACGAAAGATCATAACCTTGTAACAATATTTTTGTGTTTTTTTTATATGTTTTTGGTTCTACGACGAGGGATCTTAGTCATTTTTTTTCATCATGTAGATAGAGGTGTGTCACATACGGAAGAGATGCCTGCACTAGGATGTAACAAATATGCTCAGGTAGTGATAAAGCATGATGTCGGAGTAGGAGGACCCAGAGAGGTGTAAAAGAACCTACTCGATTTCACCATGGGTGTTCCTTCCATGAGGATGCAAGATGTACCCATACACCTTCAAATACATACATTCGAGGTCCCTGAAGGTCTTATTCATTTGCTATGATGAGTGGTGAGAGAAGTACTGTGCTATGCTGAGAAAAATATGGTGTAGGGAGATGAGTAGAGCCTCCAGACACTTTTAGTATTTTATGATGTTTTTATGGGCATAAAGGCCCATGTTTTTCCCTACTATGTAATTTTTTGACGATGTGTTTTGGAAAAACGTTTTCTATCAAGCTTATATACAAATGCATTTTGTGGTGGCTTCTTATATTGTATTTTTTGTTTTATGTGATGTTTTTGTTTATATGCTTTATGTCCCAAATATTTATCTGTTTGCAACATACCAATCTAACATGTAATTTGATAATGAGTATGTAATTGCATTTAGTTCTCTTGATATATGCTTGTATTCCAGAAATTCAAAATGTATTTCAAGAAAGTGAACCCTTAGATGGAGACCTAGAAAAATTGGATTACGAACAACGTACTCACGGTTTAGTTGACAGACCACGAGTTGAGAATCAAGTTTGATAATCAATTGAGATATACCTAGAGAAGAGACTTCGGTTAAAAGTCTGATCATGACATGATATTTTTCAATGTTATTGGTCGGAGATCTAAGGAAAAATTGTCTTGAACTTATTAACTCACTAGAGTGGTAAATGACCCAAGCTGCAGAAGCGATATTCTGGGTATTTTGACTAGCGCCATCTGCAAACCCGAAACACATGGGAAAGGATGATGGCATATGCGTATTCAAATAAAAAGAAAAGTATAAGAAGCTAGGGAAAAACTCGTGCACACAAAAGTAAAGACACACCATATCAAAAGAATATAGTACAATAATGTACAAAGCACACATGCAAGATATTCTATGCATAGTACTTCTTGAGGTAAAGCCCATTTCGGGGCTCACCGTGAGATAATCCATCGTAATACACTAACTCGTAGGCGCCTCTATGTAACATGTGTATTATGATGTATGGCCTGTGCCACATGGGTTCTAACTCTTCTGACCCAAGTTTTTCATGATATTGATCATAGACCAGGACCATATCTCCTTCTGTGAAAGCACGAGGTTGGATGGACTTATCATATTGAGTTTTGAGGCATTTTTTATATGTCTCATTGATGAGAGCAACATCACGATGGGTTTCATCCATCCCTTTTAGATACAAAATCATTCCTCTTCAGCAGAAGAATGGGGTAGGAGTTCTACAGTGAGTTTCAAACAAGGAATCTCAGATTCGATCAATAATACTGCTTCTATCTCGTATACCAACTGGAAGGGTGTAAATCTAGTGGTGGTTTTAACTAAAATTTGATAAGCCCAGAGTGCGTAGTAGAGATGAAAATTCCAATAGGTTTTCTTCTCTCCCAACATGCATTGGAGAATGGTTTTTATGACTTTTTTTATGGATTCAACTTGTCCATTTTCCTGGGGGTATTAAGGGGATTAATTTTCATGGAAAAACCCTAACTTGGTGCACAATTTACCCATCATCTGATTCTGGAAATGAGATCCATGATCAGTTACAATAGCTTATGGGACACTGAATCGAGCGATTATGTGATTGAAAACAAAAGTGTTGCAGTTTGGCCATCATTAAGGAATGTAGGCATAGCCTCAAACCATTTAGTGAAATAATCGATGACAACGATAATATAACCGTGCCCCCGGATGAGGTAGGTTTACATTGCATGAAATCGATACCCCATTTGGAAAAGGGGCCAATGACGATGATGGGATGAAGTGGAGCTGAGTGGGTATGTGATTTATTCTAAAAGATCTGACAGTGTGGGAATTTTTTAATGGCATCAATGCAATCTTTGAATATGGAAGGCCAAAAATAACCGGCACGTAAAAAAAATTGGGTTGTAGCCATCCCATAAAGATGACTGCCACAAGCTCCAAGGTGACAATAATTTAAAACTTGGTCAACCTCTTCATGGGTTAAGCAATTTTGTAAGACAATATAAATCCCATGGTGGTACAAGGTGTCTCCAATGATAAGGTAGTGTTTTGAATGTTGTCAAATGCGACGTCATTCATCACGTTAAATGATAGGCTGAAATCGTTGGGTTTGGAGATAGAGAATAATGTCTCCATATCATGGATCAGACGTACTAATGAGGAACATGGATTCATCAGGAAAGGAATCGTTGGGCTCAATATTCTCATAAACATGGGGAATATCACAAATTAATTCCGCAAAAACCAATGATTTCTTAGCTTTGGATTTGGAAAACTTGAGATCAAATTTTTGGAGAATGACGATCCATTTCGAATATTTTCCCGCAAGTACTTGCCAAGTCAAGATGTGGTACATGGGGTTCAAGTCTGCAATGACCGTGGTGGTGCGTAAAAAAATATAGTGGTGAAATATTTGGATGAAAATAACTACTTCCAATGTCTACTTTTCGACATGTGAATATCGGAGTTCAGGACCCGATAGACTCTTACTCAAATAGTATATCACATTTTTGGTGCCATCATCATCCTCTTGTACTAACACCATAGCAATAGTGGAAGCCCAGGAAGCCAAATAAAGGATGTAATCTTTCACATAAATGGGTGGATGCAGAATTGGTGTGTTCATTAAAGTGTGTTTGAGATAATCAAATGAGCTTTGAGGAGTTGCATCCCAGATGAAAGGAGCATCTTTCTGCAACAATCTCATGAATCCTTTAGTGATTTCAGCGTAATTGCAAATAAAAGGGTGAAGACAGTTTTCCTTCCCTTGCAAACTTTGCAGTTGGGTAAGGTTGTTGGGAGGGGGTAAAGAAAGAATGGCTTTGACTTTTAAGGGATCCACCCTAATCCCATATTTGGAAACTATGAAGTCAAGGAGTCTCCTTGATTCAACAACGAAAATGCATTTATGGGGGTTCAAATGTATGTTGTAAAACATGCATCGAAGAAAGATGGCTCATAGGTGACCAATATGGTCTCTTCGATAAGTCGATTGAGTTGGTAAGTCATCGAGATAATGTTCAATGCTATGTTTGATTTCGTGGAACACATATGATATAGCCCGCTAAAAAGTGGCTCCAGGGGTGTTATCGGATAAATTGGTAGGTGTGGACACTAACCGATCTCCCTAGATCCACCTAGATCTAGAACAAAACACACCAGAACAGGGCGCTTTCCTTAAGTTTTAAATATTGAATTTACTAACTAAAGAGGGATAGGTGACATACCATTTAAACGTCCCTTCCTCTCGCTATCGCCATCCTAGATTCGTTCCAACGCTCATACAATGATGAACCTGCAAAAGAACGCAACCAACCAAAGTGATAGTAATAGCATAAACTTAATATAAACCTATGTATGTGATAAAGGAATCATACAATAAAACACAACAATCTTTATAGGAAAGAATCGTATTACTGTATCATATTAAATGTGAAAGAGAGATTGCAACCATGGCCTTGATGTCATAAGGTCCCTTCCAACTGTCCTTCATTCCCCACACACTTCTTGCTCCAAGGATTTTGAGACCATGGATCTGATAGATACTCACAATCTATCTTGACAAAGAAAATCTCAAAGCCGCTCTAACCAAGCTAACAATCCCAAGCCAAAAACAACTTAGCCCTTCTCCATGAGAGCTCCTCTCCTTTTATAAGCTGAAGAGGATAAGGTGAGGAGGTTAGGATGATCCCACTTGTTAGAAAAACAGGATCGTGGAGCGATAAAATAAAACAAATGCGGAAACAAAACATAGAAGATACACAATACAATAGAGACACAGATTTACATGGTTCACCCAGTGTGGGCTACATCCACCATAGAAATTGCCAAGTCCTTCCTTTATTATTATCCATCATATGAAGGGATACAACCTACAACAAACCCGTTGTAACTTACTCTTCTTTCTCTCGCAGTCTCCTATCTCAGAATACAATATTCACCCTCAATCATAGCTGCAATACATTTCACTCATAAAAGAGGGTTGCCTTCTAGGGAAAAAAACCCTAACATAATCTCTACCGTTAGATCTGCAACCTTATAATGAATGGTCTAGATTTACAATGAAATTAAAATATACATTTACAAGGAAAATTTTCCTTTGGGGGCTTCACCCCCGAACCCCTGCTTACCCCCAGACCCCCCAACCAGGGGGAATATCCCCCCCGGACCCCACAGAGGAGGTACCCCCCCACGTGGAAGAGTGTACATACTTTTGGGGTGTAAATACTTCATGGGGTATAAACACAGCTGAAAGTAAAAGACCTCTGAATCAGGAAGATAATCAGGCTCCACAACTAACAATCTCCCACTTGGAGACTGATCTCAACAACTTCACCGCTGTTGTATATGCTGGACTCTGAACCTTCTTGGACTTGGAAAATTCCTCATATTCATCTTCATTCTTGAAGACCAACTGAAACTGAGTAGGAACTCAGTTTCTCCCTGGTTACTCCCTTTGTTAACATGTCTGCAGGATTCTGGCTAGTGTGTATCTTTTCCAACTTCAAATGTCCATCTTCCAAGGCAGATCGTATGAAGTGGTACCTCAACTGTATATGCTTAGTATTCGAATGGAAGGGTGATTTATTTGCAATATGAATGGCACTCTCACTGTCACAGTACAACCTGTTATTCTCTTTCTTCTTTCCCAATTCCTCCATAAACCTTTGTAAACAAATCATCTCTTTACTAGCCTCTGTAGCAGAAACATACTCTTCCTCTGTTGTTGAAAGTGCAACAACCTTTTGCAGTTTTGAAATCCAACTTACTGTTGTTCCACCTATAGTAAACACATACCCTATGGTACTCCTCCTTCTATCTTTATCACCTGCCATATCTGAATCAACATATCCTTGTAGAATAGTTTCTGAACCTCCAAAACAAAATGCATGATTAGCAGTACCTCTCAAGTATCTGAGAATCCACTTTACTGCCTCCCAATGTTCTTTACCTGGATTTTTCATATATCTTCTCACAACTCCCACTGCATGTGCAATAACTGGTCTTGTGCAAACCATTGCATACATCAAGCTGCAAACTGTTGATGAATATGGGACCCTGAACATGTATTCTATCTCCTCCTATGTCTTGGGACACCTTTCCTTAGTTAATTTGAAATGGTTGGCCAAAGGTGTACTAACTAGTTTTGCATTCTGCATTCTAAACCTCTCCAACACCTTCTTTGTGTACTCACCCTGAGACAATATCAGTTTGTGATTTTTCTTGTCTCTTGTTATTCTCATACCAAGGATTTTCTTTGAAGCACCCAAATCCTTCATCGCAAATGAATTGGCTAATTTCTTCTTGAGCACATT
>ML776626.1:623780-647760 GCA_009831015.1 Picea engelmannii | reverse complement strand
TGACCTCATCATCAAAGTCCACTTTTACAGAACTTAGTTGATTAGTAACTGTATTAAAATCATTTAAATGATCTGCAACAGACCCACCTTCCGACATCTTCATATTAAATAATCTCTTCATTAGAAATACCTTATTGGATGCCGAGGGTTTTTCATACAATTTGGCCAATGCGTCCATCAAACCCTTTGTTGTCTTTTCTTTCAAAATATTGAAATCCACTGACGCTGCTAGGCTTAGCCGTATCATTCCTAGAGCCTTTTTGTCAAGAATCTCCCATTCTTCGTCCTTTGTAGCCGCCGGCTTCTTTTCTATTCCGCCCAATGGTAGGAATAGATCCTTCTGATATAAATAGTCTTCCATCTACATCTTCCATAACCGGTAGTTTCGACTGTTAATTTTATCAACCCTAAACTTTTCATCTTCTGACATTGCTCCCACTCGAACTAGGGACCCTCTTTTCCTGCGAGTTACCTTTTGCTCTGATACCAGTTGTGAGAAAAACAGGACCGTGGAGCAATAAAATAAAACAAATGCGGAAAAAAAACATAGAAGATACACAATAAAGTAGAGACACAGATTTACGTGGTTCACCCAGTGTGGGATACGTCCACCAAAGAAATTGCCAGGTCCTTCCTTTATTATTATCCAACATATGAAGGGATACAACCTACAACAAACCCACTGTAACTTCCTCTTATTTCTCTCACAGTCTCCTATCTCAGAATACAATATTCACCCTTAATCATAGCCACAATACATTTCCCTCATAAAAGAGGGTTGCCTTCTAGGGCAAAAAACCCTAACATAATCTCTACCGTTAGATCTGTGACCTTATAATGAACGGTCCATATTTACAATGAAATTACAATATACATTTACAAGGCAATTTTTCCTTCAGGGGCTTCGCCCTCGAACCCCCGCTTGCTCCCAGACCCCCCAGCCGGGGGGATAGCCCCCCCGGACCCTGCAGAGGGGGTACCCCTCTCTGCATTCCCCCGCATGGAAGAGTGTACATACTTTTGGGGTGTAAATACTTCATGGGGTATAAACACGACTGAAAGTAAAAGACCCTGAATCAGAAAGATAATTAGGCTCCACAACCAACACCACTAAATCATGAAAGAGAGTAAGATCCAAACCATTTGGATGCCACCTCACCATGGAAGTTTTTCCTTCTAGAAGATTCGAGAAAACACTCATTTTTCAAATGTGTATGCATTCTCGCACCCTGCCTATAGAGAAGACTGCGAACTCCTCACGACCTAGCTATGATGCAGCCTGCTAGAATCAGTCATTCTCATGCCCTAGCTATAATGCATCCTGCGAACTTCCTTTTTTATATGGTTTTTACAAAGGAAAATGCAACTTATTTTCTCGGGAAAAGTTCTTCTCCCTTCCTTCTTCAGGAACTCAAGCCACTGACCCCTCTAAATGCAACAAATAGGTTTACATCATTAACGGTCATAGGGATGATGAAAATAATGTGTAACAGAGATCCCCCCAAAGTATGAAGTTAGAACAGAGTGATAGCTGAAATACTTTGTCGAGTGTGTGTAGGGAACAAGGAATAGTTAGTCGAAAACCTGCCAACAAACAAGGAAATACAGTACAATAATATATCATCACTGACTCAAAATACAAATGACTCAGAGCATAAATGCCGACATGCGAAGATCCATGTCAAGTAAGACAGGTCATGGCCACCAAACATACATTGTGGATCCATGCCATTATGACTCAAATCATAACATAGCCACCAAAAATACATTGTGGATCTATGTGTTAAAGAATCTAATTTGAACATAGCCACGAGACATTTAATGTGGATCTATGCAACAGTACAAACTGAATACACTCCAATGCAACTGGAATCTGTTAGAAAAGATTTAGGGTCTTCATCTCCACCACTCGATAGTACAAATCTAATCATGTGAATACATGTGTTGAAGTCGAGCATGGTAGAAACCACTTCATTACTGGTCATTAATGAATACCGTTAACAAGTGTGAGGGAAATCACCATTAATTTCAATGACTTCCAAGGTAATCTAGTACAATCCAATGAATGTGAATTAATGAGCTGAAGTCGAACCCTCGGTGGAATCTCCTGATCAGGGGTCAATAATGAAAACCCACTGTCGACAATGAGGAAACCTGCCATTGAGGCATGCAAGTTCCAAGGTACCAATTGGTTTCTAAGTTTAATTCCTAGATAATGAGTTGAAGTTGACAGGAAAAGACTCGTCACAGGAGGGCCTTAATGTATCCCACATCAATGACAAGAAAAAGGTAACAAGATTTGATGTAGATCAGAGTAACAAGTGCTTCAGGACTGACTCAGGGATGACCGATGCAATAGAAGGCTTTAAGGACTGCAGAAATGGCCGACACAATAGAAGGCTTTTTGAGTTGGACATCTTTTTAAACATATCGACGACACAACAACTGTCTTGGAAACACTGACTCAACAATAGGGATCACATACCAATTTGTAATCTTATACATGAGTATGATCAAGAGACGAGTGGATTTTCCAACCTAGACACAAGGCGAGTGAAAGGGTGTCATGTTCAAAAGTGACTCTTCCATAGAATACAAGTTTAGATACATTTCTTTCCAAATTTTTCCCCCACCATTTCTAGCGAGTACCTCTTTATTTTTACGCAATATTGAGGAGGATAACATATGATTGTAATGTAATCTCATCCTTCGGACGAGTCCCTTGAATTATGTTTAATGAACCCTAGGAAGGAGTGGTTCCGTCCCATTTGGGCCTTTCAATGTTTATTTAACGAGTCCAAAGAAAGAAAACAAATGGGTTCTTCATGTTTAGAGAGTCTGAAAAACACTTAAAGAAAACTCATGTCCCATATGGGCCTTTCAATGTTTGTTTTATGATTCCAAAGAAAGAAAACTCAGGGGTTTTTCATGTTTATAGAGTATAAAAAACACTAAAAGAGAACTCTCTCAGTTCCTTTTTCGTAAAGTAGTCTGATGAGACTGAAAAAGAGATAAACTATCGCTCAACAGGCATTTTCTTCAAATACTTTAATGAGCATGAAAAGAACAAGGTTGCTCGACAATATTTTCATGTTTAGAGAGTCTGAAAAGAGCTTAAAGGGAACTCCAGTGGGTTCCTTTTTCATATAACCTTTACAAGTCCAAAAAAGTGATAAAAATATACTTGGTTACATTCTCATTGATTTATGAGCACGAGAAATAACAAATACTAAGCTCGGTAACTTATTCTCATGTATTAATGAGCATGAGAAAGAACAAAGACTAAGCTCGGGATTGTTTTCATTTTTACGCAAGCCTTAAAACAAAACAAAAATATGCTTGGACCTAGTTTCATTTTTACACAAGCTTGAACCAGAGGAAACTATGCTTGAGGTAACTGGTTTCATTTTTACACAAGCTTGAACCATAGAAAACTATGCTTGGAGTTCCCAACGCATAACACATGGATGGTTGGTACTTAGCCCCGAGCTTAAGAAACTAGCGGCTCTACTTCAGCATAAAGTCCAAAGGCTGGAAGTATTGCCCCCCAAGCTTCATTTCATCCAATGACAAAGGCGAAGTAAATGAATCTTCAAATACTAGACGAAGGACTTGACTCAAACAGAGAAGGGGAAAACTATTTCATTTTTTAACGAGCTTGACATAGAAACAAGAACTATGCTCGTAACCGTTATTTCATTTTTTAACGAGGTTGCCACAGAGACGAAAAAAAATATCCTCGTAAGTGGTTCATTTTTTAACGAGTGTGAAATCAAAAAACCATCCTCAAAGACCTCTGTTTCATTTTTTAATGAGGTTTTCTCAGAGATGCAAAAACTATCCTCGGAACTGGTTTCATTTTTTTAATGAGCTTGAAATCAGAAAACCATGCTCATAGAACTCTCTTCTTGATCATGGCTTCCAAGAGGACAATGCTCTAGAATCACACCTTGTCAAGGGACGAAACTCGATCATGGTCTCCAAGAGATCTTCACTCGATGGAAGAAACACACTCTGGAAGGAACACATGTCGAGGGCTGCGATAGGGGTAAGAAGATTAGGCTCTAACAACCCTATTGAAGAGATCACCATGTCAACTACTGGATCTAAGTCATCAGAAGTTGAAGCCATGGGAAACAATGCCACATAATTGACCCGTGGCAGGGGCAATATTGTCTACATATAAGAACCATTCAGGGAGCCAATCCAGGCGGGGTCAATGAATGAAAGTTGATCAACAGTCACAACCCATCCATCATGAGGGAAAGATATCACATGAAAAAGAGTAGACACATTAGCTTTCATGGAATAGACATAATCTCGCCCAAGGAGTAAATAAAAATCCAAGGGGTCTTGGACTACCATGACGTCAATAAAGATAGTTTTCCCTCCCAAAGTTACAAAAAAATGAGGAAGGGTCCCTAAAGGTTGACTAGTTCTTCTGTTAAAAGCTAACAGATTCTGCGTAACTGGTGCAAGTAGAGGACAACCCAAAGATTTCCAAGCAAAAGAGGAAAAAATACTAACGGATGCACCTTCATCTATCAATGTCTGAGGAATGTCTCAACCACAAACCTGTACTGTAATCTGGAAAGGAATGTGAGAGGGAAGACGAGGTCCAGTTAGCACACCCCAATCAAAATGGATGGCCTCATAACTTGGAGGGGGTTCCACGAGACAAGGAGGAATATCCCCTGGCATGGTAGATTTTGTATCAATGAGAAAAACATGGGCAGTATTGGGTTTACTCTCTAGCAGGAGAGTAGGATCGACTGATGGAGAGATCAGATCGACCACTTGGGTTTCATTCTCCAAGGGGAGAATGGGGTCGATAGGTGGAAATGGATCGACCACTTGGGTTTCACTCTCTAACGAGAGAGTAGGATCGATCGAGGATGGGATCAGATCAACCAATTTGTTTACACTCTCTGAAGGGAGAGAGGGATTGACCACTTGGTCTACTGGTACAACCAAGGATGTGACCAGATTCACCACTTGATCAACCAGACTGACCAATGGGGGAACCAGATTGATCATTCCATCAACTACAGGTGGGTTGAGAGAAAGCTTGCGATAAGCAGCTGGAAGTTGAGGTTGTGAAACAATCATGTCTTCCAGGAATTTTGAGGCTTCTTCCATATGAGGGAAAAGGTGAGTTAGATGAATCCCTTTGCATAACATACATGGGAACTTGACTCTACTTATCTTCTTCCCAACGGTATCGTGACTAGTTGATGGGAGTTCATCAACATGTTGTTTAGATGTTGACGACATGTATTGGTTAGGGTGTGTAGACCATACTTCTATAACCTTGGATAGACTAGGGAAATCCTTAAGAAGATGGCTACCCTTACAAAGCCTGCAAGGGTACTTGGGCTTACGAGTTGTTTGGGTGATGTTAACATCATCAACACTCCCAGCATGATTAACAGTAACTGGTTGTTTTCCAACATGTTTTATAGTGGTTGGAGGTTTTGACCCTTGTTTATCTTTCTTCTTCTTAATCTTTATTTTCTTCTTCTTCTTATTCATCGGGTTATTGGCTTCAGAACTTTCACTCAACGAAGAAGATGAAATGGAAGGCGACCTTGCAAGCGAAGAAGATGAAGAAGATCTTATTGGTGAAGACGGTGAAGGATCAACATGAGGTTGATGTTCTTGAGGCGAAGTGCTTGTGACTGAAGCACTAACTGCATTCAGGATTACCTGAGTGGAAAACAACCATACTGGTAACCCAATCATGAGACCTGGAAGGCTCAAAGTAGAAATATGAGGAGGACCAATGTTTCCATAAGAAGGAAAAAAAAAAGGTTCCTCGGGAAAAGGAGTTCCTTCATTGATCATTCCGGGAAATGATGCCATAAAAATAAAGATCCAATCTAGAGTCAAGTAGGGAAAACAAACAACACATGTTAAAAATATAGTAAGGAAGCAAGCAAACAAAACCTTCTCACAATGAGCACACTAGTTGGTGATGAAATCCAACATCATAGGAACAAAGTAAGAAGGGGTTGAGATAGAGTGGGTGAAAAAGTTACATTGACGACTTGATTAATGGACTTACACCCTGGTGCAAGATCCCACACATAATCGTGGGTATACCCTCCAAGGAGCCCGAGTGAGTTTGACCAATGTCGATTCTAGGTACCCTGAAGACTTGCCCCTCCACAGTCACCTTGTGTAAAGACCCTAAAGAGATAGGCCACTAAGGTTACCAATCACTACAATGATGCCTGGGGAAACAATCGACAGTCTAATCCATGTGCAAGGGCAGGGTATCTAGCCCAAAATCAACTTGAAAGGCTTTCACTTGTCATTGTGGGTATACCTCTCAAGCGACCCCCATAATACATGCAACCTCTACACCAAGACCAACAAAGCAGGGTGAGTAACTCTCCCAGTCTCAATGGGACCTCGTGATTGACCCTTGTGTTAGAAGGGCTTCTCGGGACAAAATATAATAAGTGGATTTAACCGCTCCCTAACTCAAGATTCTATGTTTGTTTGCAACATTGGAAGGTTATCTTTCACTCCTATTCCAAACCCCTATAACTAATCTAATGTAGGTTTGCTACCAGAAAGTATAAAAAATGTCTAATCAGTTTTTATAAGCTCTTTATTTTATGGATGTTGTTACTCAAAAGGAAAATGGCGTGGACAATATGGTGTTTCGACTGACTCGAAAGTTATGAAAAGAGATGAAGATGCAATCTTTGCATTTCGATGAAATCTATGCTACAAGAAGGAGAAAAATTTTATCATTCCCAGATGCACAATGTCCCAAAATCTTAAAACTCATCAATATCAATATTCTCAAGAAATGAGCAAAAAAGACTGTACACCAATGCACAATTCATGGCCCCCCCTGGCCATGAGGGGGAACATTTTTCATAATTTAAGATCAAAAAATGCCAAGAATCATGCAATTCTGCTACTTCAAATGCAACAATTCCCCCAATCCAATATAAATCAAGAAATTAAATCCTCTTGTTTCAAAATTTTCACTAAAAGTAATAATGAACTTTCTTAAAACAATGAAACCCAAACTAAAAGTTTTCTTTTAAAGCGAACTATTCAAAAGAAATCAGATATTTCCCTAAACAATTCTAAAGAAAACACGTGCTTTGTAATTGAAAGACACTCAAAGAAAGAGACTAATCCTTCAAAACCAAACAAAGCAAAGATGGCTAAAAGAAACTCAAAGAATGTCAAGCAGATTGTAAACAGATCAATATAGGGTCCAAAATCTCAATCCAGCTAATCAAAGGAAAACTGGGTCATCAAAATATGACAAGACCCAATCCAAAAAAGTTTACAAACAAGTTCGCAGCCTACCAGTAGAGTACAGTGCGAGAATTAGGTATTCTCACAGGCTAGACACTGGTAAGGTGTGAGAATTTTGCACTGGATCTAACAGGAGGGTGCAAAAATCAATGGTTTTCGCAGGCTATAGAGAGGTACAGTGCAAGAATTTCCATAATCAAAGAAAATTTTGAAAAAGGACAGGGAATCTAAGTGAACTTCTAGATCCAGAGAGTCTGGATGGATGTCCCACAGACTCAAAAACCAAAAAACAAGCAATCAAAGGAAGGGAAACTAGACTAACTAGGAAACAATCCCTTCCCCAGTATGGTCGCCAATTTTGTTATCGGATAAATCGGTAGGTGATGACACTAACTGATCTCCCTAGATCCACCTAGATCTAGAACAAAACACACCAGAACATGACGCTTTCCTTACGTTTTAAATATTGAATTTACTAACTAAAGAGGGATAAGTGGCATACCGTTTAAACACTACTTCTTCTCGCTATCGCCATCCTAGCTTCATTCCAACGCTCATACAATGATGAACCTGCAAAAGAACGCAACCAACCAAAGTGATAGTAATAGCATAAACTCAATATAAACCTATGTATGTGATCAAGGAATCATACAATAAAACACAACAATCTTTATAGGAAAGAATCGTATTACTGTATCATATTAAATGTGAAAGAGAGATTACAACCATGGCCTTGATGTCATAAGGTCCCTTCCAACTTTCCTTCATTCCCCACACACTTCTTTCTCCAAGGATTTTGAGACCATGGATCTGATAGCTACTCACAATCTATCTTGACAAAGAAAATCTCAAAGCCACTCTAACCAAGCTAACAATCCCAAGCCAAAAACAACTTATCCCTTCTCCATGAGAGCTCCTCTCCTTTTATAAGCTGGAGAGGATAAGGTGGGGAGGTTAGGATGATCCCACTAAATCATGAAAGTGAGTAAGATCCAAACCATTCAGATGCCACCTCACCATGGAAGTTTCTCCTTCTAGAAGATTCGAGAAAACACTCGTTTTTCCCACGTGTAAGCATTCTCGCACCCTGCCTATAGAGTAGACTGCGAACTCCTCATGACCTAGCTATGATGTAGCCTGTGAGAATCGGTCATTCTCGCACCCTAGCTATAATGCGGCCTACGAACTTCCTTTTTTATAGGGTTTTTACAAAGGAAAATGCAACTTCTTTTCTCAAGAAAAGTTCTTCTCCCTTCCTTCTTCAGGAACTCAGGCCACTGACCCCTCTGAAGGCAATATATAGGTTTACATCATTAATGGTCATAGGGATGATGAAAATAACGTGTAACAAGGGGAGTTTACTCAGCCATCCTATTGGGCTCCATGTTCATCAACCCTTTCTCCACGAACAACATCTTTATTCAAGGTGGGATTTCTTCTAGCATGTATTTCCTAGGACCTTCCATGAACTTTCTTTCACCCTTGCTGAAATAATCAGTGTAATCCACAACAAATTCAATGATACACCCAACATTTACTTGATAAAAATAGAAATTAATGACTCAAGCCTACTTGTTGTCCAACACCTTTAGCCTATCAAGTGTGAATTCATCCCAAATTATCATCTCTAGTGGTCTCAAAGAAGTATTAGTAGATGTCTGCCTTTTCAACCATTCATACAACAAACAAGGAAATTTAGCAAACAAAATCTCATGCATATCAGTGTATAGGTACCTATCTTTCCATCGCTTCACATTTACTCTCAAAACTTGAGTTTCTCGTTGGGAAAAATCATGTTCCTTTTCATTCATCCAATATTTAATTTCCTCCCAAGATGGATACCACCACATTATTTTGCTTCATCATTAAATACAAGACTTTCAAGTCATGGAAATAGAACCATTAGTTGGGTCATTTCATGCTTGCACGTGCGTCCTTATTAACGTTGGGGGATTAATACCCAGGGTTCATCTAGAGTTCACCAACAAAACCCCCAAAGTATCAGCATATCAATCCTCAACCAAGGTTGAATAAGGTCCCACCTGAGACACTATGAGGATCACATAGACCATATGGTCTTATGTTGGGGATGAATGGATAAACACTCCAAGATCCATCTGGGTTGAAATTTATACATTCCATAGCTGATAACATATTATTTTTAATATGAAAAAACAATAGACACACATATCCAAATGCCACATGAGTAACACATGATAGATAAGAATCACTATAGCTTTATTATTCTCCTCATTCCATCAAACATAGACACAGATTAAGAAAAATGTACTTGACATTAACAAAGTCTCATGTCCTCTTTAGATAATTCCTTATATTTATAATACATTATGCCATGTGAAACCTTTCATAACTTAGACATATGATAGAATCAAACTTACAATCAGAAGAATTACAACATTATAATACTACAGAGACTCAAAGTGAGCTCGTTAATAGTAGTGACCCAATGAAAACAACTTGAAAACAACAACTTTTTCTTTTTCATCCTTGTTTCCTTTAGCTTTATCGGCTTTGGAACTCTTTCTCTATCACTTATACTCCACTTGATCTATTGACTAAAAGTCTTGTAAACTTTTTCCACCTATCTTCATTCCACTTATCCTTTATGGAATTGGGGAAATATTAACTTCCTCGTCAACTTGTCTTTTGTATGCTCCACGTTCCCTTGTGCTACTGGCAGTAATCATTCAGGGATATTTCCTGACGATTCCTTTCTTGAATCTAGCGTGTGTTTTCGTGATTTTTGGTGCACATCCAAAACTCGGACCGAAGAGCACTAACAAGACTAGAATTTAGCGTTCATTAACAAAAATTGTCAAAATTTGGTCCATCACACACTTCTTTTAAATCCTCACACATATGTTTGGGTGTGCACAAAATTGGAATGAGCACGCACAACTTCATTTGTGCACACGCGATATTAACCCAAAACTTTGGGTTCCAACATTTCATAATTTGATAAGTTTTTTCTTCTTGAGAACATGACAGAAAGGAAAAGGTGAAGAAGCAAGAAATTCAGGAGTGAAACACGTGGACAAAAACATAATAAATGGCACCTCTAAACAATTTTATCCACTTGTGGTATTTCACTCTATTTGTGTGGTTGGTTGTTCTTGGATGAAGATATGGTATGCAAACATATTTATTGTTATCTATCTTAAGGTTTTTTATAAATATGTTGGTTTTATTATTGGATTAGGGTTTGTTGAAGAGATCATTGTAGATCTACTATCTTCTTATGATTTGAACACTTATTTCATGGTAGTTTAAGAATCTATGTCATGTGTTTTATTTATTTATTTTTTATAAATTTTCTCTACCTGTGGTATTCCACTCTATTTGTGTGGTTCGTTGTTCTTGGATGAAGATATGGTATGTCAATATTTTTCTTGTGATCTATATGAAGGGATTTTATAAATATACTAGTCTAATGATTGGACTAGGAATTGTTGAAAACTCACCACAGATCTAGTATCTTCTTATGATTTCAACACTTATTCTGGATAAAAGTTTTAGAATGTATTTTCTTTGATTCTTTTTTTCCCTACAAAATCACTAAATATAAGAAAAAATAGTCATGTCATCAAGCATAAATTCTTTGTGTTAGCACAAAGTTTTAAATCTATTTTGGTGAGTTGATGATTGGAATATCCAAGGTTGTTTATAGATCATATTGTTTTCAGAGCATGAATCATTGGGCATTTATGTGATTCGAGTGGAGTATATTCTTACTTGATTCAATTACTCTAAATATGAGGGAGAGTTGTACCTTGTATATTTAGAGATAAAAACAATAAGGGTAAATATGTAGATGTAAGACTCAAATATAATGGACAAGAACAATAAAAGACTTGTTGGTGAAGAGGAGATAAAATTTGCAAGGTTGGAAGATCGAGTTACTAACATTTATTGGAGTACGGATTTATTGATGGTTTCTTTTGAGAGCAAGATCAACCTATTTCAAGTGCATCTTGACTCTCATGCTAAAACAAAAGATCAAGATGATTTAAATAAAGAGAGAGAACCACAAAATATTAAAAAAGGGAATTCCAATAACCAATCTTATTAGCCTCGATTCAATGTAGAAGAAAAGGTTGATATATATTCCCTATGAATGTGAGGTAGACATAGTTACATTATATAATAAGGGTATGTTGACTTAATTAGTGACATAATTTTTTAGTTAGTTTTTTTACATCATTATTTTTATAAATAGATGTTTATCCATGATCATATGTATCTCTTTTATCATTTTATCAATACAAGCAACCAATTTATGGTATTTATTGGAGACTGTTGGTTGTGGAGCCTGATTATCTTCTTGATTCAGAGGTCTTTGTTTACAACCATGTTTATACCCCATGAAGATTGCACACCCTGAAATATTGTACACCCCTCCATGTGGGGGGTTGCAAGGGGGGCTTGCCCCTCCTTCAGGGTCCAGGGGAAAGCGGGCCTCCGGTGGGGTTTGGGGGAAAAGAACCCAAAGGAAAAATTGCATTGTAAATGTATATTTTAATTTCAAAGTAAATCTGAACCATTCATTATAAGTTCATAGATATGATGGTAGAGGTTATGTTAGGGTTTTTTTCCCTATAAGGAAACCCTATTTTATGAGAGAATTGTATTGCGGTTGTGTATCATTGTGAATATTGTATTCTAAGAGAGGATATTGTGAGAGAAAGAAGAGGAAGTTACAGAGGGTGTGTTGTAGGTTGTATCCCTTCATTTGCTCGTTAATAAAAAGGAAGTTCCTGGAAATTTCTCTGGTGGACATAGCCCACACTGGGTGAACCATGTATATATGTGTCTCTATTGCATTGTGTATCTTTTATGTTTTATTTCTGCATTTGTTTTATTTTTTCATTTTTTTTATTTTTTTTATTCGTGATCTTGTTAATATAACAACTGGTATGATAGTGAAAGGTAACTCACAGGAAAAAAGGGTTCCTGGTTCGAGTGGGAGCAATGGCGGAAAATGGAAAGTTTAGGGTCGAGAAATTTAACGACCCAAACTACCAATTATGAAAGATGCATATGGAATGTTATTTATATCAGAAGGATCTATTCCTACCATTGGGTGGAATAGAAAAGAAGTTGATGGCCAAGAAGGACAAAGAATGGAAGGTTCTTGACAGAAAGGCACTAGGAATGATACGGTTGAGCCTGGCAGTGTCGGTGGCTTTCAATATTTCGAAATAAAAGGCAACGAAGGAGATAATGGATGCATTGGATAAATTGTATGAAAAACCCTCGAAATCTGATAAGGTGTTTCTAATGAAGATATTATTTAATATGAAGATGTCAGAAGGTGGGTTTATTGCAAATCATTTAAATGAATTTAATACGATTATTAATCAGCTAAGTTCTATAAAATTGGAATTTGATGATGAGGTAAGGGATCTTATAATCTTGTGCTCATTGCCAGAAATCTCAAATGACTTTGTCATCGATGTAAGTAACTCTGTCTCTGGTTCAAACACTTTAATGTTTTTTGATGTTGTTGGTGTTATCCTTAGCGAGGAAATGCAATGGAAAAATACATGTGAGACATTAGGTAATGCGTTAAACATGGAGAACAGAGGAAGAAAAAAGTATAGAGGAAAGGGCTCAAGGAGCCACAAGAATTCTAGGAAGGGAAAATCCAAATATAGAATGAGAAATATAGCGTGTTGGAATTGTGGGAAGAAAGGACATCTAAAGAAAGACTGTAGATCTCCAAAGAAACAAAGAGATGGACATCAGGAGAAAAATCAGGAAGAAAATGTAACAGGTGATGTGTTACAAGATGCTTTGATTCTTTCTGTAGATAATATTTATGATTCTTAGGTATTAGATTCAGGGGCTTCATTTCATGCCACACCCCATAGGATACATTTTCTAGATTATGTTTAAGGTGATTTTGGACAGGTTCATTTGGATGACGATGCACCATGCAAAATTGTTGGAATGGGAAAGGTAAAAATAAAGAAAAGGAATGGAAACCAATGGTTGTTGAAAGAGGTAATACATGTTCCACATCCAAGGAAAAATAAAATTTTAACAGGGAAGTTGGCAAGTGAAGGTTTTATATCCATATTTATAGATAAGGTGTGGAATGTCACGAAAGGATCATTGGTGATAACAAAAGGAGAGAAGGTAGTTACATTGTATTTATTTACCGGTAATACTAACTCTTCTATCTCTTTAGCTTCTATAGGAGTGGATACAACACTGTGGTATAATAGGCTTGGACACGTGAGTGAGAAAGGGATAAAATACTTCACAAAAGAAATTTGTTGCCAGATCTTAAACAAATTGATTTGGATTTATGTGAGCAATGTGTTTATGGAAAACATAAGAGATCCAGATTTCTCAGAGTTGGAAAAGAAAAGAAGATTGAAAGGTTAGAGCTTGTGCATACAAATGTATGGGGACCAAATCAGGTATCATCTCTTGGTGTCTCTCGTTATTATGTTACTTTATTGATGATTCAACTAGAAAAACTTGGGTTTATTGCATTCGACAAAAATCTGATGTTTTTGATACTTTTAAGAAATGGAAATCTTTGGTTGAGAATGAGTCAGGAAAAAGGTTCAAGTGTCTCAAATAAGACAATGGAGGTGAATATTGCAACAAGGATTTTGATTATTACTATTCATAATGTTGAAATGAAGTTTATTTTTCTTCTCTAAATCCAAATCTTCATTTTTCTTTGGTTACAGAGCCTCCCCTAGTTCTAAAAAAAAGGGGAATCAAAAGGTATTTCGGGATTTTCGGGTTTCGGATTTTGGCTGTTCACAAAGTATGTTTCTTAATGAAACCCCCAAAGTCTCGGTACCAAAGTCTCGAAAAAGTGATTGTTTAAAGGAAAATGAACGGACTGTAAAGTAATAATTAAAAACGTTAAAGGCTTTCTAAGCCTTTCACATGTTATTTTTCAGCCATCTCAACTTGAGAAGCATTCCAAGTGTCCCGACGTTCCTTCCACGAAGTACCTTTTAATCATGATTAATTAAGGATCAAAACATACTTGACAGATCGTTGATTAGTCGCAGTTCCGGAAATCAAAGAGTCAACCTTGAGTCTCCTTAAACCCCGATTGTCGAAGTCACGAAATTATTAAAAACCTAATGCCATGTTTATTAAGAAGTAAGAAGGTTTAATGGTAATAAATCCCATCGATATTTCACAATTTGGGATTTCATCCATTAAAGAGTCGTCGGAGTCTCGATACTCCAGTCCACAAAAAATAAAATACTAACCCCTAATCGGGATTAATTAAAGAATCAAAACAAGTGGTTAGCACCTAAACAAATCCCGTCGTGGTTTTGTGATTCAGAATTTACTTGTGTCATACCTCATGAGGACACGATGCTCGGAACTCCGAAACACAAACTTCTGAGAGAATTAAAAGCCTAAACGTAATTAATTTAATTTTAAAACAAGCATTAATGTTATTAAATAACTTTCGTGTTTCACCTTTCAGGAGTCTTCGATGACATTCCTTTCAAAATCCTAGCTTTGAATCACCGATATGCAATAGTATCTATAACGGATTAATGGGGATATTTTTGACTTAAAGAGCGTATCTCCAGACGTACTGTCTCCATTAAGATTTTAATTTTTATCACCTGTATCAGTACGCTAAATTTAAGACAAGTTAAAGGTTAATAAAGGTCTGATGTTTCAAAATCCATTCTTATTTTTAGACTAAGAGCGAGTTATATTCAGAAGAACTCATGCATTTCTTCTCTGCAACATATTTTCATTTGGCACAGACACCATGGCACCCAGAAAAGCGCCTAAGAAGAATGTGGAGGCAGGTGGAAGCTCAAATCTGGATGGAGGTGTTATGTCCGACACTATGCTAGATGTTGTGGATTCAGTCAAATCCTAGAGGTAGATTTTTGAAACCTTAGATTATGAGATTAAGAATTTCCTCGAAGATTTTGGAGATGAAAGGACTGAAAATAAAATCAGAGACATAGCATAGTCTGAGCTTCACAAAATAGCAACGTGGCCGAGACTCATGCCATATAATGACATGGTATGTTGGGCTTTAGAGAAAACCGGTGTTCAGACAAGGAGCATTCTAAATAGCCAAGGGGTCATCGTCATCTTGTTCATACCCGAGAACATCCAAGTAATATACAAACTTCCCCCTACTTCTAAATACATTTATAATGCCAAATTAATAGTGGAATTTCAAAGAAAGGAGTGCACAAAATTCGATCAAACATATCCAAATATAATCAAAGAATGGTGGGGAATTCTAGCCAGATTTAGAGCCGATACCCATGGCAGTTATTCCACAGCTTCATTAAATGAATACATGGTTTATATATCCCTGATGCTATGCAGACTCTTCAGGAGGAAAATCCCTATCCATTTCCCTGCAGATTGGGTACCACTTCTACACAAAGTAGCTGAGGGTTTCAGTTTGAACTAGGGGGAAATTTTATCCGACAATCTAGCTAGTGAGGTTGCAGAGTACCAAACAGAAAAATCGAAAGGCCGACCTGCATATTTTTACATGTGTTCCTATATTATGGATGTGGTTTGTTACATGAATCCATTCCCTTTGATGAGCTAGAGCTGGAACCCAACCTGTGCAGAGCCCATTCATGTTTATCATTCTAAGATATGGGAGGAAAATGTTAAAGATGTCTTTTATGAAATTTTCCACTACGTAGTGATACCTCTGCACTAAATTTTGTATGGCTATGCACCCCCTCACATTTCAAAGCAAGTCGTGGGAAATCTCAGGGAGATCGTATATTGGTTTATTGAAGAGATTTTTTCCTATGTCAGGGTTTTCGAGTGCTCAATCCCTCCTGATGCACTTCCAAAGTTCCTTCTCGACAGGCTGGTGTGCAGGCAGGTGGTCTACCAAACAGTAACTGGTGGCATCGACACTAATTTGAAAGATCTCAGAAGAAGTTTTGGCCATTGTTTCCTGTACAAATTGGGAATTGTTCACTACTTAACTTTGGTCATTCCAAGGTTGAAGCTGCAGCATTGGAAGACATCAAATTGGTAGATCTTGAACTCAAAAAGCATGAACCTTATCAAATTGTATGAAAACATCTTACTCACTGCAATATGAATATGTATGAACATGAAGTCTCTCCCTACAACGACATGTTCAAAGGAGCCAGAACCTATGAGGAAATATTACACAGAGTTCAGGCACTATCACTCGACCTACAGACCAAATTTCTGACTTTCCAGAAGCACAGGTGAAGTGGTTTGCCCAATATATTGCAGGAGGAATCAATGAATCCTCCCCCATCTCAGGAAAGTACTCCCCCAAGTTTTGGATCAGAGGCTCATGATAAAGGGACTGCAAAAGAAAATCCAGAGAAGACTGAAGCATCTTCACAGAAAGCAGAAGCTTCACAATCAAAGAATCTAGGGTCTAAAACGAGTTCCAAATTTGATACCCCTTGAAATTTGAGTCAAACGATCCCCCCTTTATCATCAATTATTCCTACTGATGTCCCTAAAACAACAGGATAAAATCAATCTACAGAGTTGGGTAGCCCTATTACATCATTGACTCTTTTATAGTCAACTTTTGGGACTCCTCACCTAGAATTCATATATGCAAGTGACCTCACTCCCATCTCTAGAGAAGAGATACCTTCCTTTGATTAATTTCTTAGTAAGAAGAGGAAATCCATAGTGAAATAGGAAATGCATCTGAGAGAAGGCATAATGGTGAAGAAACACATAGTGCTCGTATATGGGAAGAACCTAGAAGAGGAGGACTTTGCCACAGAATTAGCAGGTTCTATGGGAGCTTTGGCAATGACCAATTGGTTCTCAATTAACTCCCTCAGAACAAGGTTGAAACAAAAAAATCAAATGATAGTTCAGTTGCAGGACCAAGTAAAGCACACAGAGAATAATATTCCATAGGAGGTAAATCAAAGGGTTGAACACACCCGAACTGTGGACAAAGAGGAAATGCAATTGTTGAAGTCTAGTTTGGATGAAGCGAACAAGCAGATGCAAGTGAGTCAGGTACAAGTTATTCAACAAGAAGAGTTAGTGAGACAGATACAGGCTAAGTTGAAGTCTATTGAAGGACAAGTTGTGAATATAACAACATTTCAAGCCCAAGTACTAGAGGTACATGATAAACTACAAGAAGAACAACAGGACATGCTTTCCAAAATGGAAATCGTCCAAAACTACTTCCTGGAAATAATCCACTCGCTAGATAGCGTTGTTTTAAAGGAAAATGAGGCCACATTAGCTCGTGTTTCTTTTCAAAAGGAAGTGGTGTTTTCGGCCAGAGAGGAAGTACCAACAATACCAAAGCTGACTGTAGATGAACAGATTAGGGGAGACATCATGTTAAATACATGGGAGACTAATATTGTTGAAAGCAGGAAAATGGCAAGAGAATTTAAGAGAGAATGTGAAGAAGTATTTGATCAGCTAGATACAAAAACACTGGGCATTGGTAAAGGTGATTGTCCTGGGCTATTAGGACAGATAAATGTTATAAGGCATCAACTGCATATCAAGTAGAGTTGGAATGAAGTCCATCTCAAGATTTCACAATTGAAACATCTCAACATCGCCCAAATAGATAAGTGGTTAATAAAGCCGAATCTACAGTTGCAGTCGACAAAGTTTGGCAAGGGAAAGATTGAAGATGAGTTGCCCCAAATTCAGAGGAAGTTATATGTGTTTGAATCAAAGAATATGTCAGAGCTTTCCATAATTTTGATGCAGTTTGTGGAAAAGTGCATCGTGTGTTTGGGACTGAGCGAAGGAAGCATTTCAAAGAAATGACGAAGTAACACATTTTTGCTCGTTTTTGTACAACTGGTAAAAAGTAAAAAGTAATCGAACAAAACGGTTCGAATTTCATACTCTGTAACCATTAGCACCAAGGAGATTAGGAGAATACCAATCATCTATGGTTGATGATTTTCTTTGTATAAATACATTTTTGAAAGATAGACCAAGGGATTTTTCCTTAGCTGATTGTATCAGAGAAATTTTTCATTTGCGAGAATTAATACAAATGCAAGTCGAAGACTCCAGATCCCATCAAGTTTGAGTTATGTGTTCCTTTGATTATTTCATATTTAATGTCATTCCTTATATATATTTGATGAATTATTAGCTGTAATTTAGTACAACATCTACTGTGGTGATTGATTATTTTAGTCATCTAATTTGTTTACAATTTTTCCTCTGTAACGGCTATCAGCAGGTACAAGACCTATAAATTACTTAGATTTCTATATCTTATGTTTCATTAAATTTCTTCTTGTCTTTTCCTTCTTCTATCACAAAGTGAGATTCTTCCCTAGTTGATGCCTCACATTGTTCACAACTATATTTTTTCTTTCATTTCATGCACGCTTTTCAGTTTAGCTCAAATACGGGAAACAACCTTTGATTTTGTCACACTATTAATTCAAAATTTGAGAATTTTCCTCACATAATCTAAAATAGAAACAACAACCTAAAAAGAAACAAATCTTTAAATCTCATTTTTCTCTATGACAGTACCTGTTACGAGACGGCCCAATATCGAAATTGGTCTCACAGACCAGACCAATATTGCTTTAACTCTTTTCAACACCATCTTAAAAACTTCCACCAACCGGGTTGAACTTGAACGCTCACGGGCAGTCATTTAGCCAGACATTAGCATCCAGGAACAATTGGAAGCCTGACAAAGACAACTCAGAAATCAGCCATAGCTCCTTTTCCCCTAAGAGTTGTTTTTTTCGTTCTTTATATCACACACCCTCTTTTTGGATGCCTAGACTTTATACTTTCAAGCCTTAAGTATAAGCTCTTGAACAACACATACCATGGGATTCGTAGAGAGAAGATAGTTCCAGGAACACCACAAGTAAATAGTGTGTCATAAAGGATGAATAGGACAATCATGGAGTGTGTAAGGAGTATGATATGGTATGTTGGTTTTCCCTTACACTTCTGGGAAAATGTTGTAGATATTGTTGTTTACTTAATAAACAAAAGACATTCAAGCTCTTTGGATGGTGGAATTTTCAGAGGAGGCATGGATAGGTAAAAGGGTAAACTATTATTTTTTGAAGACTTTCGGTTGTGAAGCATTTGTCCACATTGATAAAGAAAAAAGAACAAAGCATGAGGAAAAATCCAAGAAGTGCACCTTTATTGGATACAGTGTTAATGATTTTGGTTATCTCTTATGGGATTATGAAAATCACAAAATCATTAGGATTAGATATTTCATATTCAATGAGAAGTTCATGTACAAAGATTAGTTGTAGGGAAAGAAATGGGAAAAAAAAACGAGAATACATAGTACTTGATGAGATCACTGAAAAATAAATTTCAAAGGTACTAGAAAATCAAAATGTAGAACAACAAGAGAAACATGTACCTCAAACTCCTACAAGTGTTGTTATAATATCTACCAGGTTAAGTAAACCCCCTGAACGATACTCTCCTTCATTGTATTATTTATTGTTGATTGATTCTGGTGAACCAGAATGTTATGAAGAGGCAATGAAGGTAGACACTAAAAATAAGTGGGAGGAAGGCATGAAAGAGGAAATGGATTTCTTGGTAAATAACCAGACTTGGGACTTGGTTTAGTTTCCTGTAGGAAAAAGAGCATTGCAGAATAAATAAGTTTACATGTTGAAGGAAGAAGATCGAGGAAAAAAGTGGTATAAGGATAGACTTGTTGTAAAGGGGTTTGCACAAAATAAAGGTATAGATTTTGATAAAATATTTTCTCCTGTTGTTAAAATGACTTCAATTAGTACTATTTTAAGTCTTGTGGTAGTAGAAGATTTTCATCTTGAACAGTTAGATGTAAAAACACCTCTTCTCCATGGGGATTTGGAAGAAGAGATTTATACGCATAAAACATAAGGGTATGAGGTCAAAGGGAAGGATAATTTGGTATGTGGGTTGAAGAAGAGCTTGTATGGCCTACAACAAGCTCCAAGGCAGTGGTATTTGAAGTTTGACATGTTTATGACAGAACAAGGTTATAGTAGATGTCATTCTGATCATTGTGTTTATTTTAAAAGGAAAGAAAATGGAAGCTATATTATCTTTCTATTGTATGTAGATGACATGCTTGTTGCGGGGTCTAATATGCAATATATATATGTGCTCAAGAAGAAATTAACTAATTTATTTGCGATGAAGGATTTGGGTGCTGCAAAGAAAATCCTTGGTATGAGAATAACAAGAGATAGGAAAAATTGAAAATTGGCATTGTCTTAGGGTGAATACATAGAGAAGGTGTTGGAGAGGTTTAGAATGAATAATTAAAAACCATTTAGTACACCTTTGGCCATCCATTTCAAATTAACGAAAAAAATGTGTCCCAAGACATAGGAGGAGATAGAATACATGTCCACGGTCCCTTATTCATTAGCAGTTGGTAGCTTGATGTACGCGATGGTTTGCACAAGACCAGATATTTCACATGTAGTGGGAGTTGTGAGTAGGCATATGAACAATACAAGAAAGAACATTGGGAGGCAGTAAAGTGGATTCTCAGGTATTTGAAAGGTATTGCTACTCGTGCATTATGTTTTGTAGGTTTAGACATTGTTCTACAACTATATTTTGATTAAGATATGGAAGATGATAAAGATAGTAGGAGGATCACCACAAGGTATGCTTTTACTATAGGTGGAACAAAATTAAGTTGGATTTCAAAAATACAAAAGGTTGTTTCAATTTCAACAAAAGAGGCAAAGTATGTTTTTGTTATAGAGGCTAGTAAAGAGATGATTTGGTTATAGAGGTTTATTGAGGAATTGGGAAAGAAGAAAGAGAATAACAGGTTGTACTATGACAATGAGAGTTCCATTCATATTGCAAAGAACTTTGCCTTCCATTCAAATACTAAGCATATACATCTCAGGTACTATTTCATACGATCTGTCTTGGAAGATGGACATTTGAAGTTGGAAAAGATACATACCAGCCATAATCCTACACACATGTTAACAAAGGGAGTAACCAGGGAGAAACTGAGTTCCTTTTTAGTTTCAGTTGTTCTTCAAGCATGAAGGTGAATATGATAAATTTTCTAGTTCCAAGGTGGATTATTGTCGAGAAAGTACAACAGCGATGGAGTTGTTGTGATCAGTCTCCAAGTGGGAGATTATTGGTTGTGGAGTATGATTATCTTTTTGATTCAGAGGTCTTTGTTTTCGGTCATGTTTATACCCCATGAATACTGTACACCCTTCCATGTGCGGGGATTGCAGGGGGGACTTTTCCCCCTTGTGGGGTCCAGGGAGCTCATCCCCCTAGCTAGGGGGTCTGAGGGTGAAGCCCCTGAAGGAAAATTTTCCTTCTAAATGTATATTGTAATTTCATAGTAAATTTGGATTGTTCATTAATAAGGTCGCAGATCTGACAGTAGAAGTTATGTTAGGGTTTTTTCCCTAGAAAGAAACCCTCTTTTATGAGGGAATTATGTTGTGGTTGTGTATCATTGGGAATATTGTATTCTGAGAGAGGATACTGTGAGACAAAAAAGAGGAAGTTAGATCGGGTGTGTTGTAGGTTGTATCTCTTCATTTGTTGGATAATAAAAAGGAAGGACCTGGAAATTTCTCTAGTGGACATAGCCCACACTGGCTGAACCACGTATATCTATGTCTCTATTGCATTGTGTATCTTATGTGTTTTATTTCTTCATTTGTTTTATTTTATTTCTCCATGATCATGTTAATATAACAGAGACTTCTTAAAATCAAATTTGTAGGTGCAAGGCATAATATTTGTTTATATTTTACTTATTTTCATAGTTTCAAAAATTGTTCTATTTTGTGCTCTGAGTACTACAAGTTGGTATTGAAGATTTAACCAATTTTTTATCTTGTTGTGTTCTTTAAAAAAACCAAGAAAATTAAAAAATGTCGAGGACTATATTCGAATATTAATTGAAAAAGGAAGTGTTGGAGGAAATTTTCATGAAGTTTGTAGAATAAATGAGGCACTTGTTGCAAGGAAAATGACCAATATGCCATGATTCTTCAATCTATGACCAAATGTTTCAGGCAGGAAGAGGAGCATCTAAAAATTAAATGAGGACCACAATTATACCCCACAATATAACCATTGCAACAAAGTGGAAGTGCATACTTGGTTAAGCAATGTCAAGTCAGCATTCATTGTGCGAAACATGCACATTGAAACTAAAAGAATCTAGAATATCGACTCAAAATATGATCCAGGTGGATATCAGTGGCCACCCACCTTTTCCAACTGGCTCAAAATAGTTTTCTGGCAATTTTGGTAATTTACTATTTTTAGCAAGTTTTAACTTCCAGGGCCATTTTGGGGCACTAAACGATTTTTTTGGGAAAACACATTTGAAATATGCAAGTTCCTTTGATATTATGCCTAAAATAAATCTCTTCGGTGATACCTTTCCAATGGGCTATCATACGCCTAAAATGGAGATCATATGCAAAAGTTACGACCCCAAGAAGTTGATGTACTAACTTACCCAAACGGGGCCCACATGACTTTTGGCGCTTCATCTCCTAGGGTTAGGTTTTTGGATGTCTAGGGTTTTTGGCATTTTTGTTTATTGTAAAAAGGATTTCAGAGCCTCATTGTAATCATCTTCTTGCGAATGTGAGTAGCCATCACATCTCTTCTGAGAGATAAGTTGCCACCATTCTAGTGAGTCTTTCACTCTATATTTTTACAGTCTTTGTACATTTATTTCATTAATAGAAATTTTGTATTACTATATCTCTGTGTTTATGGTTGCATCTTCGATACATTTCTGATATATTATTGGATATCCATGATATCTCTGTGCATTCCTTTATTATATCTCCGCTCTCATTTCATGCCGAAAATAATCCGGATCAAAATATATGACAATATTTTTAAGAAGGACCATTTTAATTCATGAATTTATCATTCCACCATAAATGTGTGTGAAGTACACCGTACAAGCAGTTTATAACTAATATTGCATCAGTGTCAAAAACCAATTTTCGAGGGTCTACTATTATTTATAGAAAAAAAATCACACAATAAACTATATATATATAATCAAGGAAGAACCAAGAGATGATCAAGATATTAACCTGATCCTTGAAACTTTCATCTCCAGTGGCATCCATTGGTCCATAACATTTTTTCTCATATCTCAAGCATATGTGAGGGTCACGTGAACTAGGATGGTAATGCCTAGTCTATCCATGTGTCGTCTCTTGATTGGACTTTGCTATAGGGATTGAAGGCCCAACCCCTCCCACAACATCACTTGAAGGTCCATCCTTGCAAGATAATGCTATGAGTGTGTTGTATTGCATCAAGATATAGGTAAAGGTGGATATGGATAATTAGGTATGGATAATTCTTTGTTCTATGGGAGGATGCTAGGTAAGGAGATTAGGCATTCTCCTAGGAGGATGAGGACATGACAATGGGCCATGCCTATCATTTTGTTTATCTTATGTAACATCCCGCTCTGGCGTACATACCAAACTTATTCTTTGAGGACACTTGCTCGCAAGTGATCTGGATTTATTTGATGATAAAACTTTTCTTTCATTATGATGCATTGAGTTATATGACAGGATGTTTTACTACCTTGATGTAGACAGGTGCTGCTGACTCAGTTTCTTTGAGTGTGCAGGGTGTCGGACCCGGAGGATGCAGAGGCATCTGTGGA
>ML776626.1:570384-619037 GCA_009831015.1 Picea engelmannii | reverse complement strand
GGCGGTTCGTTACATCTTACGTGGACCCATGACCCACAACCTAGAATTCACCTATGTCAAAGTAGTTGAAATGGTGACCTAAAACAAACTCAACCCATAATTTCCTAAGGAAATAAAGAAGCACCTCCCTATTATTACAGTGAGGTTTGTAAAACACCATAAACCACCTATCCATCCAATTGTCTAAAAATGGTTGATAGGTGCACTAGTTCATACATATGCATTTCTTTGTGACTAATGGTTGTAGTTTTGTTCTCAAGTCAATAAAAAATTTCATTAAGTCTTATTTTGAAATGTTGAGGTCTCTAACTTGGTTTTTATCTAGAGTCGCCCTTAAATGTTCAACATTCTAGCTCTGTAATAAAAAATGTGTGTTAATTGGCCTTGGTCATTTGCAATAGAAGTAATAATGGTGTCTATGGATGTAGCTAGTCATAGCCCCAAGGGACTTCTTTGTATTTCTCAAGTCTTGTATAAGGGTTATTAGAGACCTCAACCATGCATCAATTTCAATGTTTATGTTTCATGGTTCTGGTTTGGGGTTTGGTGTGTCTTTATATATTAATGTTGGGTTTTGGTTTTCTCCATGATCCATGTGAATTGAGTGTGTTTCAATTTAATAAGTGAAAACTATTTTTTTGTTTATTTTTTATAATTTAAAGAAATCTTGAAATAAAAAACAATCAAAATACTTACCTAGAATCAATTGATAACCACATCAATAGATTTTGAGTCTTGCACTCCTTGCAGAAGCTCTCCTCAAATTTAGCTCCTTAATTTGCTCAATAATCCTTGAAATGCACAACATAATTTGATGGTAATAATGGACCAGCCATGACATTTTCCCAATTTAACATCACAATAATGCACGTGCATTTCTTGAGTGTGCACACATTCTTAGGAATACACAAGTGTTCTTAATAATGTTTACTTAGCATCAATTTGGTAGCCTGTGTGGTAGTTTAAGAAATGTGAAGCTCACGAGCATGAACTCATTTGATTTCATATGTGAGTGCATTCATGGGCACTGTTGGAACACATATAATTCTAAACTTTTGAGCTTTATATTTCTCATCTCATGAAAATATAATATTTCCCAAAACGGTAACTTAGAAAATGTCTTTCAAATTTTAAATCAAATTTGTTTCTGGTAAACTAATAATAAGGCACACGTGATATTTTTCGTTGATGAAGTTCTTCCGTTTGATCGAATGATCCTAATATCTCTGGAGTGTTGGTGCCACCTAATTGTTAAAGAGGTAAATCACTAAAGGTGGCTCCGGAACTTCACACTTCGGGCATTTCAATATGTCTTAACACTAAAATCCCTGAAACCCAAAAGTGTACATTCATCACTTTTTCCTAAACCTTTAAAGCACACGAGTCGTAGTACACGTGTAGCTTTTGAGTCTTCCCTGAGTTGACACATGGCACCCATTTCCAACATTTTTGTTTGAATATTCATATGATTCCAAGTAACATATGGCACCTCCCTTTTCTCGACACGTCATCTAGAATGATATCATCTATGACACGTCACTACGTGAGATGACCCTTCAGAAATATAACAAAGAACTAATTCACAAATACACGAAGCACTAAAATGTCGAAGTATTAAAATTTAATTAATTAAGTTAATCATGGTCAAGAGATAATTAATGATTTCCCACTTTGGGGTTCAGATGTTTACCCTTCATCATATCCTAAAATCTCCGAAGTTTGAATTTCCGTAGCACTTAAAGTTAAATATGATTAAGTAAAACTTAAAAGAGATTATCAGATAATTACTCACTTCGCAGTTTTGGGTTTCGGGGATTTCTTCTCGAGCTACATTTAAATTTCCCAAATTCTAAACTCCCAAAACACTTGAAGTTAACACACCTTTTTAAACATGATTAATTAAGGTTTTAAAAGATATTATTCAGGGATTAACCTTCACAGATTCACAATTCAGGAAATTCTCACCCTGTCTCATCTAAAACTCCCGAAGATGAACCACCAAATATTAATGGTATTTATGACTAAGTAACGGTAATGATTTTTAACTTGGATTGCAGATCGCCATGTAGAATTTTCCATTAAAGTTAATAATTTTTTTGTCAGTAAAGCTATACTAGAATTAATGCATCTGATGTGAATAAAAACACTTCGATTTTGAATTCATTTTCACCCTCCACAAAGTAGCGAGTTTTATCTGATTGAGAAGCTCACACAATTCCTATGCAATAGGTAACCTCATTTTGTTCTCTCTAAATCATGGCACCATGGAAGATGATGAAGAAGCCTGATGCGGCTGGTGAGGGTTCAAATCCAAATGTGAACGTTCTATCGGACACTATGTCATGATCCATAGACTCATTTCAATCTCGGACACAAGTGTTTGAGGTTCTAGAACACAAGATCATAAACTGTCTAAAATATTTTGGTGATGAAGAAGATGATACTCATGAAGCTAAAATCAGAGAGATAGCCTGGTAAGAGCTACACAAGATAGTTACACGGCCGAGACTCAGGCCATATAACGATATGATAAGTTGGGCCTTGGAAAACATCGACGTCCAAACCAAAAGCATCACCAACCACCAGAAAGTTGTCATTGGTTCTTTCTGACCAGAACACCTCCAAGTAATATATAATCTATTTCCCAATCCTAAATATAATTACGATTCTACATTTATGTTGGAATTTGAGCAACAGGAAAGTATACAATACGACAAGAGTTATCCCGATATAATCAAGTCTTGGTGGGGGCACCTAGAGAAGTTTAGGGCCAACGCTCATGGCATGTATGCCACATTGTCGTTGGACACTCATATGATTTACGTAGCCATGATTCTCTATAGAATTTTCGAGAAGAAAAGTCCTACTCATTTCCAGGTGGAATGGGTATCGATCATGCACAAGGTGGCCGAGGGATACACTTTTAATTGGGCCAAAATTTTGTCAAACAACTTGGCCAATGAAATTACTGAATAAAAAAAGGCGAAATCAAAGGGGCATCATACCCCTTTCTATATGTATGCATATGTCATGGACTCCATATGTTTCATGACTCCTTTCTCATTGATGAATTGGAGCTAGACCCCGACCAATGCAGAGCCTATTCACTTTTATCATTCCAATTTGTGGGAGGAAAAAGCCAAAGATTTATTTTACGAAATATGTCATAATGTAGTGGTGCCTATTCATATAACCCTATATGGTCACCCACCTCCTCAGATTTCAGACATGATTATGGGAAATATGGGAAAACTAGCATATTGGTTCATTGAAGAAAACTTCTCTTATATCAGGGATTTTGGATGCTCAGTTCCTCCCCATGCTATCCTGTGTTTTTTACCAGACCAGCTGGTGTGCAGGGAATTATCTTACCAGACAGTAATGTGAGGCATAAGAAAAGAGATGAAGGCATCCCAGATAAATGTATGGCCAACTTTCCCTATCCAAGTCGACATGTTTTCACTATTGGATTTTGGTCACTCCAAAGTGGAGGTCGTGGCTCTGGAAGGTGTCAAATTGGTTGACATCGAATTCAAAAGGCACGAACCACACAAGATTGTGGAAAACCACCTAGCCCAATTCAATATGGGGTGGTATGTACATCAAAACTCCCAGTATGATGAAATATTCTGGGGATTTAGATCCTACGAAGAGGTGCAAGACATATTTCAAACCATGCCTCCAGAACAACAAGCAGGTTTTATCAGTTTCCAAAGGCACGGACAAAATAGTCTCCCAAATATACTATAAGGAGAGTCGATAGCCACTCCTCCTGCACAGGAATATATGCCTACAGGTTATGAACTATAACACTCTGGTGAACACAAGGTTGAGGAGACCCCAAAGACTTCTGAGATTTTGACACAGGAATTAGAAGCCTCATTATTAGGACAACTAACATCCCATACACTAGAACAAATTAAAGATTACATAAAGTGGAAACTCGATATACCACCTTCGACACCAACCACACCAGCTGCAAATACAGTAGAGCAACAATGGTCTATAGAGATCGATTCTCTTATCACATCATTGACACCTCTACAGTCTAGCTTCGAAAATCCTAGTTCTAAAATTATTTTGGTAAGTGATATTACCCCCATCTCACTCGAATAAATTCCTCCTTCAGATTTATTCTTTAGTAAGAAACAAAGGGCCATCATCAAAAGAGAATCACACCATAAGGACAGACTAATAACCAAAAGGTAGAGGATGTTGTATGATGGAAATGATCGCGATGTTTCATAATTAGTGAAAGAAGTTGCAGGTTCATTGGGTGATTTTGCCACTGCAAATCAATGGTCTATGGAGAATTTGGCAAAGCAACTAAGACTGAAAATCGTATTGGTGGGGTAGTTGAAAAATCACTTATTGACCAGGGAACAGACTGTAAGGAATAATATGATCCAAGACTTTGAAAAAATCAAATTTCATGACTGGCGGCGAATCCAATAGTTGCAGGCTAACCTTGAGGAGCACCATCGAAATTCACAGGCCAACCAGGTTCTAATCACTCAAGCATTGGAAATAAATGAAAAACTGGGAATGGCCCGACATGATATTTTTATGATAGTTGATGCCATCCAGAAGTGATATTAGGTAGTAGACCTTGCTCTGAAGGATGTCTATATCAAGGAAAGAGAAGCTCTCTTAGCCCGTGCTAATTTTGAAGAAGCCATCATATTGGCACAGAAAGACAATATCCTTGATTTCCCTCAGCTTTCCCCTTCTGAACAAATAAGAGGTGATATGGCCATGAAGGCATCGGAAACAAATTTGGCAGAGAGCAAGATATTAGTCGGGGAGGTAAAAGATGCTTTCCAAGAAGCGTTATCATTATTAGACAAGAGATTAATTGACTTTGAAGGAAGCAGTATCACGGAGGCCCTGGGGAAAATTGATATTGAAATGAATCGGTAGAACTCCAGTAGGAACTAAGAGGAAAATCTGGAAGCTATTCAGGAAATGAGCTAGATTGATCTTCTTAAAATAAATAAGTGACTAGTGAACCCAAGTTCACAGTTTCAGGCCTTAGCTCAAGAGGTGAAAATAATCCAAGAAAGTCTACTTCAAGTAGAAAGGAAACTATACACTTTCGAGGTGAATGAAACAATTGAGCCTTCAAGGCTATTGGTATAATTTTTAGATAGATGAAACCAATGCCTTAAGAATGGAAAAGAAAGCACAGTTGGGGGCAAATAATAAAATGTTATTTCATTACTGAACATAGATGGAAGGAATTATAAAATGGATAATAAAATGTCATTTCATGCCGAATTATTAAGAAGACCAGATGACATATTTTTCCAGCCTAAAGGAATGAGGAAAGGAAACGTTTTTTCAGCAGGTGAAGAGACAGAAGAAAATGCCAGTAAAGCTCATCAGATTTTACACACTGCTATCTTATTTCCGAATTATACTATTTTAATTAAATATTTGAATTCCAACTGTTTTGAGTTGTGATAGATTTTTCATAATTACATATATTTAAGATCTATTCTGGGTTTCTTCTTGTTGGATGTAATAGAGAAAACTCTCCTTTTTGAGTATTAATAACAAGTGCAGACAAAGATTCCAAATTCTCTTTAGTTTGAGTTATGTGTATCTCTTGTATTTCAATATCTTTGAACTTCTTTATGTAATTCCTTGATAATTGATTGATTGAAATTTAGTATCACAACTACTGTAACCATATTATCTCAGTAATTCATTAAGTAAGCCGTTTTTCCTCTGTAATTGTTGTAAGTAATACAAGACATGCAAGCTACATGAATTACCACATTTTATATCCTGTTCAAGGGTGCACTCTCCACTTTTCTTCTACTGCAACAAGGTGAGACTCTTCAGTAATTGATTCCTTGTTTTGTTTAATAGTTTTGTAAGTTTCTCCCACACCATTCGATATTATAATTGTGACTCTGACAATGAAATATGGCCTTTGTACTTTCCTATTATTAATTTCATTTAAGGATCTTTTCTTATATAACTAAAGGTAGAAAAATAAATCTTTTAAAACAACCTCTTTAAATTTTCTTGATGCCTTACATTACTCTTTGAGCCTTAAGCTTAATCTCAGGAACAACATCTTCTTGGCACCACTGCCGAGCACGAAGAAACGAAGTTATTTTTCCCTGGGAAAACAACAAGATAAATTTATATCTTTGATGGTGAACAAAGATTGAATACATAAGTAAGGATTATTTTATTTTTCACTTGGTGACTCCACCGTAGATAAAACTGGCATTTGTTCGAAAGAATACCAGAAAAAATTGAGACAATAAGAAAACCACACCAGTGTCAGATCCCGAAAAGTTGTTGAAACCAAAAGGATATCTCAAACAGACTGTTGCATCAACAGACAAATTATATCAACCCAAAGTTGCACAGGTTAATTCTAAGGTTTAGATTGAATAACTAACCCTTGAAAAGAGTTTTAAACAAGTACCCTCTGCAGAGACATCACCTAGTAAACCCGAGGCTAAGCTTGATAATTCGAAGGTAATTGTTCGCGAGATAAAAGTTGAGTTTGACTTGACCGATACTATTACCTGTCGAAACAGAAGATCCCATTCGATATCTGTCCTCATTGACACCCTATCGGTTCTATTCTTGTATGAATTAATGGCTTTAGTTTCTTGAAACTCTAAAGAATATATGTTATACCCTGATTCATCCCATATCGGTTATCCTATATATACATCTTGTAAGTCTGAGGAAACTAGCCCACCTTTCCCTTTTTCTCCTCTTATAGACCTTCCATCTCCTAACAACCTTTTTCTGAAACTCCCTTTGCCACATCCTGAAGTAGTGAAAAGTTCACCACTTCAGTCCCTCGAAGTTTTTGAAAATCCCCTTTTTGGTTTCTAAAGTTTGTCCCCTAGACTTCCAATCGTTGTTGTTGGAGGAGGGGGTGCCGGAGCCGGAGGAGAAGGTGTACAAGGTCAAGGACAACCTCCAACCCCTATAATATTTTCCAAGGTAGCTTCTAGATACGTTGCCTTGGTCCTTCCTATTTTCCTTCATGATTTTCCCGAAAACTATATGAAAAGCCTACCAAAATTCATGGGAGAAGGAGATTTAACTGCAATCGAACACATAGCCTTTTTTTATCAGTTTGTTGATATCCTGGGCATCGAACACAAAGATGCTTACTTAAGTATATTAGTACAAACCTTTGAAGGACAAGTGAGAACCTAGTTTTGAGGGCTCCGGGTAGGTTCCATACAGTCATATGATGATCTAGAAAATGTCTTCCTAAGACAATGGGGAGAGAAGAAAGACCATCTCTATTATTTGATTGAATTTAGGGATTTAATAAAAAAGAATTATGAATCAGTCCTCAAATTTACTCATAGGTTCAACAAGTTTTATAATAAAATTCCAGCCGAAGTCAAACCCTCTCAACCTGCTGCAAAGGTAACCTTTACAGGGGATTTTGAACCTGACTTTGCTCTCCTCTTAAGAGAAAGAAGATTGGCCACTTTTTTAGGAATGCAAGATGATGCCATAGAAATTGAATCCAATATGATGGCATCTAAAAAATTAAAGACTAAGGTTGAGATAGGAACCAAAGAACCTAAACCTTTCAAAGAGCAAGCAGGACCCTCTGGATATGGGAAGTCCATAGAATAAAAAATGGATGAGGTGGCTAAGATAATTAAAGACTTACCAAAAAAAATATCCCAGGTGGAATTAGATCAAGACAAACTTGATCCATTCATTAGAAATCAATTCAGAAGAAACCATAACCCTCAGATGCAACAATGAAAGGTAAAAAATGAAGATCAAAAGATCCAAGCCCCGTTTAAGACTGAAAATTTTGTGTAGAGGGATGATATGCAAAATTACGAGGAGTTAGAAGAAGATCTAAACAACCTTGGTGATGATGATATTGAGCCACATTTAAATAGACAGGATTATGAAAAATATTTGGATCTAGAATCCTTATTTAATAATGAAGAAAACATAAATAATCTGGGAGAATCTTCCTATCAAGGACTCACCAACTCTATAATGGTCGAACTCCAACAAAATTATGATTTAAGGCCCAGAGAAAAAAATCCTAGGAATGTTCCACCAAAAAAGATTTTGTCATGAAATAAAATGAATGAGGCAATAGTTACTAAACTGCTAACTGAAACAAAAGTTGCCCGAACAAAACCAGTTGAAACAAAAACAACCCAAACTAAAAAACCAGAGAATACAGAAGTGGAAATTCCAACCAGTGAAAATTAAAAAACAATTGGAGGTTTCAGTTTGGAAAATGAACTTAATAAAATCAAAATTCCCATGCCTCTGGTTGAGCTTGGAAAAAATCCGATTTATAAAAAACAAATTGCTAAACTGATAAAAAAATTTGATGTTGAATGTCATGCAGATGTTATTAATCTACAAGATGAAATACCTACAATCATGTTCGGTCCACACATCGAAAACACTAAAGAGTCTGTTGCTCCATTTTATATTACACTAATTGTGCATGATCATTTACTCCACGATTGTATGTTAGATTCAGGGGCTTATCATAATTTAATGCCTAAAGTTATCATGGATAAATTAGGCCACGAAATCACTAGAACTTATCAAGACATGTACTCATTTGATTCTAGGAAAGTTAAGTGTCTTGGCATGATCAAAGATTTGGTAGTAAATCTTGCACAGATCCCTGTAAAAAGTATCCTTATGGATGTAGTCGTTGCTGACGTCTCTTCCAAGTACGACATGCTTCTATCCAAGTCTTGGGGAACCAAATTAGGAGGATCGCTTCAGATGGATGTGAATTACACTACGATTCCGATTTTCGGTGGACAATTAACACGATTGTACAGAGAAATTAGACTGGAGTATACGGTAAGTGACCCTCAAAATACAAATAATTACCCAGTCTATGTTGTTGATTAGGACTTAGGAAATTGTATATTATCAATAGATGATGATTACGAAGAATGCACAGAAGAAGAAAATAAAAAAGTAGAAAAAACAAAGAAAAGTGTAAATAGTAGAGAAGGAGTATGGAAAATGTTTTTTATGGTGCTTCCTCCTACGAAGGAACAGGGGATGGAGTGTTAATTGTAGTGATAGGAGATGAGTATGTTATCCCCTTTTCATATAGATTACAGTGGGAGGTTGATTATGCAAATAATGTCCATGAATATGAAGCTCTAGTCTTAGGATTAGAAGTTGCTAGAAAGTTAAAAATTGAACATCTGATAGTTTATGGTGATGGAGAGCTCATTGTGAAACAAATAAAGAAACAGTATCAAGATAAACATCCAAGGCTGAGGTCAGACAAAAATTTCACTTGGGATTTGATAGAGAATTTAATCTCATATTTTAATATTCACTCTATTCCCAGAATGGAAAATCAACAGGCCGATTCTTTAGCCAAAGATGTTGCGACCTTTGTACCACCTACTTTACTAAAAATGAAATATTATATTGAAATGAGACATAGTAATCCGATCTCGAACAATGTTCAGCACTAGAAAGTATTTGAAGACGATGAGAAGATCAAACAGTTTCTGGAGATGGTTGATGAGTTTTCTGAAACACGCATAGATCAGGAAAACCAGAATGATCCTGTTTGGGTTATGCAAGAAGGAGAGAACGCGGAAAAATTCCAAGACAAGATTTCATGGCACCGCATGCTTGTGCTTAAAAACACTCAAATCCCTAGAGGTCTAATCCCCTTAGAGAGATTGTTTGGCCAAGACGACATACCCTTAAAGTCTACCTTACGACCTCAGGCCAAAGAGGTTGAATACTGTGATATAGGAACTAAAGAGGATCCTAAACTGGTCAAGATATCTAAATACCTTCCAGCCCAAATGTGTCGAGTTGCATAGACTATACAAAGACATTTTTTCTTGGTCCTATGATGATCTAAAAACTTACAATACCTTTGTAATTGAACACAATATTCCTTTGAAACATGGTATCAAACCTTTCAGGCAGAAACTCAAACAAATAAATCCTATTCTCCTACCAGTGATATAAAGGGAAGTCAAGAATCTTCTCGACACAAAGATTATCATTCCACTCAGATATTACGAATGGGTAGTGAATTTGGTACACGTCAGAAAGAAAAATGGTGAAATAAGGCTCTATGTATATTTCAAAAACTTAAATTGGTCATCCCTCAAAGACAACTACCCACTACCAAAAATGGATCATGTTCTAGAAAAAGTAGTCGGAGCTAACAGAATGTCCATGATTGATGGCTTTTCTGGATACAATCAAATTGTTGTCCATGAAGATGACAAATAAAACACTGTATTTACCACGCCATGGGGAACTTTCATGTATGATAAGATGCCATTTGGTTTGATGAACGCAGGGGATAATTTCCAGACAACGATGGATATAGATTTAATATGTGAGAGAGAAAAAATTGTTGTTATTTACTTAGATGACCTAACATTCTTTTCCAAATCTGATGCTAAACATATGGTCCACCTCAAGCAAACTTTTGAGAAATGCAGAAAATTTGGTTTGTCTCTTAACCCTAAAAAGTCACACTTCACTATGCAAGAAGGTAAGCTCTTGGGTCATATAGTGTCAAAAGAATGAATCAAGGTCAACGCTAAACGAATTGAGGCTATAGACACAATTAATATTCCTAGGAACAAAAAATAAATTCAATCATTTTTAGGAAAAATAAACTTTTTGAGAAGATTCATTCCCAATTTTGATGAAATAATTAAAATGATTAGAGATATGTTGAATAAATAAAACAAAGTGAAATGGACCATTGAAGCTAAAGCATCATTCGAGCGGGCCAAGAAAGATATAGGGTAAGCACCGGTGTTAGCAAGTCTACACTATACAAAGGAATTCCTTATTTTTTCATTCGCTTTCGAACATACTATTGCAGTTGTACTCTTGCAAAAGAATGAGGAAGGATTCGAGCAACCAATAGCTTTCTTCAAGAAAAGCCTCAGGGATGCAAAACTAAAGTACGATATAGTTGAGAAGCAACAATACACAATGGTGAAGGCTCTCAAGGATTTTAGGACATATGTACTACATTCCAAGATATTTCTTATGTGTCGAATAATGATGTTAAAGAAATTTTAGTTCAGCCGGATAGTGATGGGAGAAGAGGAAGATGGATGGCTAAAATCCAAGAATTTGATATAGAAGTAAAGACAACCAAACTAGTCAAAGGTCAGGGCCTAGTGAAACTGTTAGTCGAATCAAATTTCAGAGCGCTCGGAATAAATCACCTGGAATAACACGGATATATCTCAGATATAAAAGAACTTGATGATCAACCCCCTATGATTCAGATTGAAGATAAGTTTCCTTCCTCTGCTTAGTATTGTGACATTGTTTCTTACCTCCTTACCCTTCAATGCCTGACCGACATGACCCCATCCAAGGCGAGAACATTGAAGCTAGACGCAATTAAATATTGTATTATTGATGGCCAGTTGTACTGGAAGGATCCTTTGGGTTTCTTATTAAGTTTCTTAATAGAACCTAAACTAGAAAGTGTCATAAATGAATTTCATGAAGGACTGTGTGGAGGACATCACGCCTAGAGGGCAACGGCCTACAATATTTTAAGAGCTAGATATTATTGGCCAAAATTATTTAATGACATGAATGCCAAGGTCAGAGCCTGCAACTCTTGTCAATTGTTCTCTGGTAAGAAAAATATCCCTTCACTACCTTTAATCCTAGTCAAAACATAAGCTCCCTTTCAATAGTGGGGTCTAGATTTCATTGGAGAAATCCATCCGCAGTCAAGCACCCAACATAAATGGATTTTAACCGCCACTGATTATTTCACAAAATGGGTCAAAGCCATTCCAACTTGGAATGCCAAAGTTTCGGTAGTTATAAACTTTTTGGAAGAGAACATCCTATCAAGATTCGGTTGTCCCCGAAAAAGAGTCACTGACAATGCCCAAGCTTTCAAATCTATGGCAATGGTCAATTTCTGCCAAAAATACAACATTGTGTTAGGACATTCTACATCATATTATCCTTAGGGAGATGGATTGGCTGAATCATCTAAAAAGAGCCTAATGAATATAATAAAAAAAGTGTTGACAAAAAATAAGAATTCTTGGGACGTTCACTTGAAATACACCTTATAGGCAAATCGAATCGGCACTAAGAAATTGATAGGTATGTCCCATTTTCAAATGGTTTATGGTACTGACGTCGTCCTTCCTATCAATCTCGTTCTTCCTGTGATGAAGATTTGGAAAGACGCAAATGAAGAGCCAAATGATATTACAAGAAGGATAAACCAAATAATCGAAGTCCAGCAAAATAGGGCCGAAGTAGATGACAGACTTCAAAAGTACCAAGATAATATGAAGACCATGTTCGATAAAAAAGCTAAAGACAGAGAGTTTCTCCCTAGAGATTTAGTCTTAAAGTGGGACACTAGGAAAGAATATGCAGGAAAACATGGCAAGTTCGATCTTCTTTGGTTCAGACCATTCAGGATTGTAGCTACCGAGGTGAAAATTTCCTTCTTACTGGAAAACCTTGACGGAAAAATTCTTTACGCCCCTATTAATGAGCGTTACCTAAAACATTTTATGCAATAATAATTTTTCAGATTCCCATTGTATATATCAGTTTTGGTTTCCATGTTTCATTTTGCAATTTCATTCTTCTTTTGTAAATTATCTAAATTTTACTTTTACTATAAATAAACTAGGTTTACTTGATATCATTAAAGAAAAATATAAAAGCATCTGTACCACATATCATTTCTATCCTGTGGAATTTTCTAACATTTCCCATTTTCGTTTTCCTATAGAATACATGTTATCCGTTGAGAGATAAGGATGTATCAGAATCCAAAACTTAATTTTCAAAACCTTTTCTTTCTCTCAAAACAGGTGATAAATTAATGATTTACTTGATTGAAAATACAAAGGCAATCTGAGGTATGAACTCCTATTCTATAGGTTCAAGCTAAAAAATCTTAAGGAATCGTATCAAATGTAAATAAGGTTTCACTCATATAGATATCGTCACCTGATCAAAATCAGAAAAGTATGAATATTACATAATAATTATGAAGCCTTCTCTGAATAAAATGAAAATCAAATAAAAGAAGAAATAAAAGAAGAAATAAAATAAGAATAAAAAGGGGTTAAAAGGGAAGCTAAAATATCAAGGAACGAACTTGTCTGGGAATGAAATTCTTTTTCTTCAGATCCTCTGAGTCTTAGCTCCGTTTTATTTTTCCTACCCCGAGTTTTTATTCACTTCTGAATTTTTCTCTCCTTTCCTTCGTCTTCATAGAAATAAATAAATTCACCATGACTCTGAAAATTTAAAAAACATATCTTCAAAATGAGATTAGGCGAAAATATTTATGATTCCTTTGATTTTAACTGAAAGAAAGTATGTTTAGGCTAATCTTGGCAACTTTATCCCCTCTATTGGATTTTAAACTGACTAATTCTCTCAAGCTTGACCCTTGAAATTCAAAATCCCTATAAATTCTTCCCTGTAGACAAAAGTGTATTGAATATCGGGAGACAATTAGTTTCAGAGTATACTTGAAAAAATATGACAGACCTTACTTTGAAAATTTTAAGCAGATATCATCCCTTGTATGATACATACATATTAATTTCTCCCACTTCAAAAATATTAAAATATAAGACAGATGGTGAAAGGAAATTAATAAACTGATTGCCCCCATCTAGTCCAAGACAAATGGTGAAAGGAGATTCAAAATTCGATTGCCCCCATTTTGTCCAAAAAAAGATGATGAAATGAAATTCATGTAGTGATTGCCCTCATCTCAACAAAATGCAAAAGTGATAATTGAAGTGGTGAAAGGAAATTCAATGGGAGAAGTAGATAACTTCACCAGGGTACTGAACATGCTCGCTGATAGTGAAGCAATATCTATTATATTTGTATGGTTGTCATACATATCTATAAAACATACTCTAACATATAATTCTCTTTCCAATAATATTTACATTATGAACCAACGAGGGATTCCCTAAATAAATTATTACATCAACTTAACCTTGGAGCGAAGGAAGCTGGTAGAAGTCTAATATTTCGGTTAAAGTTGTTTTGATTATCTTAAGAAAATCCAAACTCAGTTTTACGAAAAGGAAATTTTAAATAGACTAACTTGAGATAAATGATTAGGTATGTTTTGAAGGTTTTTTCAGATTTGGTTGAAGTTCAATTTCTCTCTGTATGATTAATCCCTAAAGGTGTTTCTCCGAAATGCAATAATGAATCCATTTACTCAATAAAGGCACTTAGTCTACTGCTCTTCCGCGTCTCATAGGGAGACGTGATCCCCAGATGGAGCCTATGTTGGAACACATATAGTTCTAAAATTTTGAGCTTTATATTCCTCATCTCATGAAAATATAATATTTCCCAAAACAGTAACTTAGAAAATATCTTTCGAATTTTAAATCAAATTTGTTTCTAGTAAACTAATAATAATGTGCGCATCATATCCGTCGTTGATAAAGTTTTTCCGTTTGATCAAACGATCCTAATATCTCTGGAGTGTTGGAGCCGCCTAATTCTTAAAGAGGTAAATCACTAAAGGTTGCTCCAGAACTTTTCCCTTTAGGCGTTTCAATATGTCTTAATGATAAAAGCCCCAAAACCCGAAAGTATTCGTTCATCACTTTTTCCTAAACCTTTAAAGGACATGAGTCATAGTACACGTGTAGCTTTTGAGTCTTCCTTGAGTTGACATGTGGCACCCATTTCTGACATTTTCATTTGAAGATACATATGATTCCAAGTAACATGTGGAACCTCCCTTTTCTCGACATGTCATCTAGAATGATGTCATCTACGACACGTCACTACGAGAGATGACCCTTCGGAAATATAAAAGAAGAACTAATTCGCAAATCCACGAAACACTAAAATGTCGAAGTATTAAACTTTAATTAATTAAGTTAATCATGGTCAAGAGATAATTAATGACTTCGCACTTCAGGGTTCGGATGTTTACCCTTCATCATATCCTAAAATCTCTGAAGTCTGAATTTCCGAAGCACTTAAAGTTAAATATGATTAATTAAAACTTAAAAGTGATTATCTGATAATTAATCACTTCGCAGTTTCGGGTTTCGAGGATTTGTTCTCGAGCTACATTTAAAGTTCCCGAAGTCCGAACTCCCAAAACACTTGAAGTTAACAGACCTTTTTAAACATGATTAATTAAGGTTTTAAAACTGATTATCCAGAGATTAACCTTCACAGATTCACAATTCAGGAAAATCTCACTCTGTCTCATCTAAAACTCCCTAACACGAACCATCAAATATTAATGGCATTTATGACTAAGTAACGGTAATGATTTTTAACTTGGATTGCGAATCGTCAGGTATAATTTTCCATTAAAGTTAATAAATTTGTCGTCAGTAAAGTTATACTAGAATTAATGCATCTAATGTGAATAAAAACACTTTGATTTTGAATTCATTTTCACCCTCTGCAAAGTAGCAAGTTTTATCTGATTGAGAACCTCACACAATTCCTCTGGAACAGGTAAGCTCATTTTTTTCTCTCGATATCATGGCACCACAGAAGATGATGAAGAAGCCTGATGTGGCTAGTGAGGGTTCAAATCCAAATGAGGACGTTCTTTCGGACACTACGTCGTGAGCCATAGACTCTGTTAAATCTTGAACACAAGTGTTTGAGGTTCTGGAACATAAGATCATAAATTGTCCAGAATATTTCGATGAAGAAGACAATACTCATGAAGATAAACTCAGAGAGATAGTCCGGTGAGAGCTACACAATATAGTTGCGTAGCTGAGACTCATTCCATATAACGATATGATAAGTTGGGCCTTGGAAAACATCGACGTCCAAACCAAAAGCATCACCAACCACTAGAAAGTTTTCATTGGTTCTTTCCGACAGGAACACCTCCAAGTAATGTGTAAGATATCTCCCAATCCTAAATATAATTAGAATGTTGCATTTATGTTTGAATTCAAGAAATAGGAATGTATACAATACGACAAGAGTTATATCTATATAATCAAGTCCTGGTGGGGACACCCAGAGAAGTTCAGGGTCGACGCTCATGGAATGTATGACACGGCGTTGTTGGACACTCATATGATTTACGTAGCCATGATGCTTTGTATACTATTTGAGAAGAAGAGTCCTACTCATTTCCTGGTGGAATGGGTATCGATCATGCACGAGGTGGCCAAGGGATAAACTTTTAATTGGGCCAAATATTTATTGGACAACTTGGCCAAAGAAATTACTGAATAAAAAATGGATAAATCAAAGGGGAATCCCACCCCTTTCTATATGTCTGCGTATGTCATGGACACAATTTGTTTCATGACTCCTTTCCCATTCATGAATTGGAGTTGGACCCCGACCAGTGCAGATCTTGTTCACTTTTATCATTCCAAGTTGTGGGAGGAAAAATCCAAAGAGTTTTTTTACGAAATATGTCATAATGTAGTGGTGCCTATTCATATAGCCCTATGTGGTCACCCACCTCCTCGAATTTCAGACAGGATTATGGAAAATCTGGGCAAACTAGCAGATTGGTTCATTGAAGAAAACTTCTCTAATATCAGGGGTTTTAAGTGCTCAATTCCTCCCCATTCTCTCCTGCATTTTTTACCAGACCGCCTGGTGTGCAGGGAAGCATCTTACCAGATAGTAACCAGAGGCATAAGAAAAGAGATGAAGGAAACCCATAAAAAGGTATGTCCAACTTTCCCTATCCAGTCAGCATGTTTTCACTATTGCATTTTGGTCACTCCAAAGTGGAGGTCGTGGCTCTGGAAGGTGTCAAATTGGTTGACATCGAATTCAAAAGGCATGACCCACACAAGATTGTGGAAAATCACCTGGCCCGATTCAATATGAGGAAGTATGTACATGAAAACTCCCAGTATGATGAAATATTTCAGGGAGTTAGATCCTACGAAGAGGTGCATGACATATTTCAAACCCTGCCTCCAGACCAACAATCAAGTTTTATCAGTTTCCAAAGGCACAAGAAAAACAGTCTTCCAAAGATACTACAAGGAGAGTCGATAGTTTCTCCTCCTGCACAGGAATCTATGCCTATAGGTTTTGAACCAGAACACTCTGGTGAACAAAAGGTTGAGGATACCCCGAAGAGCTCTGAGGTTTTGACACGGGACTTAGAAGCCTCATTACCATCTCAACTAAGCTCCCAGGCACTAGAACAAATTAAAGCTTACATAAAGTGGGGACCTGATATACCACCTTCGACACCAGCCACACCAACTGCAAATACAATAGAGAAATAATGGTCTACAAAGATCGGTTCCCCTATCACATCATTGACACTTCTGTAGTATAGCTTCAGAAATCCTAGTTTTGAAATTATTTTGGCAAGTGATCTTACCCCCATCTCACTCAAAGAAATGCCTCCTTCGGATTTGTTCTTTAGTAAGAAATGAAGGGCCATCGTCAAAAGAGAATCACACTAGAAGGATGGAGTAATAACCAAAAGGTAGAGGATGTTTTATGACGAAAATGATCCTGATGATTCAGAATTCGCGAAATAAGTTGTAGGTTCATTGGGTGATTTTCCACTGCAAATCAATGGTCTGTGGAGAATTTGGTTGAGAAACTAAGACATAAAAGATTATTGGTGGGGCAGCTGCAAAATCAGTTACTTGCTAGGGAACAGACTGTAAGGAATAAGATGAGCCAAGACTTTGAGCAAATAAGAGTTCATGACCGGCAGTGAATCTAATAGTTGCAGGCTAACCACAAGGAGCTCCATCGAAATTCATAGGCCAACCAAGGTCTAATCACTGAACGAGATGAATTTATAAGACAACTGCAAGCTATATTGAAGGTGACCGAAGGTACCTCCATAGACATTATGGCCTTCCAAATTCAAGTGTTGGAAATAAACAAAAAACTAGGAATGGCCCAACAGGATCTTTTTATGAAAGTTGATGCCATCCAGAAGTGATATCAGGAAGTATACCTTTCTCTGAAGGATGTTTGTATCAAGGAAAGAGAAGATCACTTAGCCCGAGCTAATTTTCAAGAAGCCATCATATTGGCACAGAAAGATAATATCCCTGATTTCCATCGTCTTTCCCCTTCTGAACAAATAAGAGGTGATATGGCCCTAAAGGCGTGGGAAATTTTTTTGGCAGAGAGCAAGATATTAGTCAGGGAGGTAAAAGGCGCTTGCCAAGAAGTGTTATTATCATTATATAAGAGATTAATTGACTTTGAAGGAAGTAGTATCATGGAGGCCCTGGGGAAAATCGATATTGAAATGAATCAACAAAACACCAGAAGGAACAAAGAAGAAACTCTGGCAGCTATTCAAGAAATGAACCAGGTTGATCTTCTTAAAATAAATAAGTGGCTAGTGAACCCAAGTTCACAGTTTCATGCCTTAGCTCAAGAGGTGAAAAGAATCCAAGAAAGGCTACCTCAAGTAGAAAGGAAACTATACACTTTCGAGCTAAATGAAACAATTGAGCCTTCAAGGCTGGTGGTGGAATTTTTAGATAGATGTAACCAATGCATTGAGCGTGGAAAAGTAAGAACAGTTGGGAGAAGATAAGAAAATGTCATTGCATTACTGAACATAGATGGAAGGACAAATGACAACAAAGCTACAACGACCAGGACATCATGTTGAATTATTAGGCAGACCAGACGACAAATGTGTCAAGCCTAAATAAATGAGGAAAGGAAATGTTTTTTCAGCAGGTGAAGAGACAAAAGAAAATGCCAACAAAGCTTATCGGATTTTACACACTTGTATCTTATTTTCGAATTATATTATTTTAATTAAATATTGTAAGAAGTCCAACTGTTTTGAGTTGTGACGGATTTTGTATAAATACATAGATTTATGATCTATTCTAGGCTGCTTCTTGCCAGATGTAACAGAGAAAACTCTCCTTTTTGAGTATTCATAACAAGTGCAGACAAAGATTCCAAATTATGTTCAGTTTGAGTTATGTGTATCTCTTGTATTTCCATATCTCTAAACTTCTTTATGTAATTCCTTGATAAGTGATTGATTGCAATTTAGTATCACAACTATTGTAATCATATTATCTCAGTAATTCATTAAGTAAGCAACTTTCCCTCTATAATTGTTGTAAGTAATACAAGACTTGCAAGATAAATGAATTACCACATCTTATATCATGTTCAAGGGTGCACTCTCCACTTTTCTTCTACCGCAACAAGGTGAGACTCTTCAATAATTGTTGCCTTGATTTTTTTAACATTTTTGTAAGTTTCTCCCACACCATTCGATATTATAATTGTGACTCAAACAAAGAAATACGACCTCTGTACTGTCCTATTATTAATTTCATTTAAGGATCTTTTCTTATATAACTAAAGGTAGAAAAAAAAGTCTTTTAAAACTGCCTCTTTAAATTTTCTTGATGCCTGACATTACTCTTTGAGCCTTAAGTTTAATCTTGTTGGCACAGGGGAAAACCTAGGGTTCAATTCTTAACAGTGCACCAAAAAAACCCTAACTATTGGCCCTTTCAGAAACACCTGCGAAGAAGGCGAAGTCTCACTAGAGGTAGAAGCAGGGGGGGTTACATGATGCAAGTGTTTGTAACCAGGCTGGGACATAGATCTGTGATAAAAGAACTTTGTATAATGTTCTATTAACACTTAAAAGGTGACATGCATTAGTTTCTCAACATCACAGAGCATAATCTAAGATAGATCGGTGTAGTAGCAACGAATGATTATATACCCTAATCACTTAGAATAATAAGTTAGATCTAGCATTTATTTACCCTTAACACAAGTAAAGCACTTAAGCATAAAAGATCTATCTATTACACAACATAATCACAACACTTAGCAGATTCATAACAAAAATAACATAGCACAAGCAAACCATGAGACACTAGATATACGTGGTTCACCCTAGTGTGGGGCTACATCAACCAAGTTCTTTGTCTCTTTATTATTCGTTCGAATATTACATTCATTCACTCCTGTGCACTAAGCCACAGAGTCGAGCTTCGCACCAGACAGGAGATCTACGCACTAAGCACCAGATCCTCCTTCCAAAACTAGGTCAAGGCACAGAACCAACTCTCTATCGAGCACAAAGACTTAACGCACATACATTCCATAGCACAAAGCAACTCTGTTCACACATAACTACATTCACTTCGCTTGCTAGCTAGCTAGCTCACTAACTAACTACTTCTACAATACATTCTTTTTTATTTATATTTTACAACCCCTTACAATAAGGCCTAAACATGGGAAGATCCCATGGGCCAAATTCCCACAAACCCATTACAAAACCCTAACCCAAAATTAGGTGAGATTCGTGATATTAGCTCCATCGAGTGCTCCTTCCTCGACCACCATGTTGAGGTCCAAAGGTGGGTCAAACCTAACCAAATTTTATCCAAAACTTGGTCGAGGGCCAACATGCCCCCAACACTCACATGTGGCGCGTCTCGAGTCACTCATGTTTGGACAATGTTGCTTCGAAGGCGTCAATATTAACTTGACCTACCTCGACTTGTTGCTTCGCCTGAGCCTCCTGCTCAATGAGCTCCTAGATCGTTTTCTCTGTAACAAGCCCTTCTAGGCTTTGTTCTACTATTGCAACCACTTGATCTAGTTGTGAGCCCTATCCATAAATCTCTTCCTTGCAAGCTTCGTCTTGCATAGGTTGTAGCTTCTACATGAATTCCATCACCTTACTTTAGAGGGTAGTGATTTTTTGTTGTACTTTGCACTGCTCCTGGGATCTATTCATTATTTCCACTGTGGTTAGCAGCTTCATCTGCGCCTGCAACGAAAATTATCGTTGTTGCGCCTCTTGTAACTGTGCTTCCAGTTTCCTTAGTTTTGGATCCTCGGTGAGGCGTTCATATGTCTGGGTGCTCTTATCACTTATTTTTTTACATTCCGAGGTGAGGGATATTATTCTTACGACTGTGTTCTTGGTGGACTCCTCCTCTGGTCACGCACCTCTTGCGGGGTGCTTGGTATTGTTTGGGCCTCCAATTCTGTTATCCTAGCCTAAAGCTGCTAGATGACCTCTGTGATCTTCACTATTTGAACTTCGACTGGATCTTTCTCCTCCTGTGTCAAGCTTGGCACAGAGCGACATGATTTACTTACCGCCTCTTTGACCATGGCCTGCTCTACGAGCAACTGCTCTTTGTCCTTATGTAGCTAGGTTTTTTCCTCCTGAAGCTCTGCTTTCTCACTTTCCTAGGCTGCTATATTGTCCTGCACTGCTCGTAATTGTGCTAAGACTTCGTGTTTCTCCTTTTTCAAGGCTTATGTAGCCTTTTCCTTCTCTTCCTGAGCTCTCTATAATTGAGCTTATGTTTCATCCGTGAGCCTTCTTAATTGGGATGGTTCATCCCCCAATTCTGCATTATGCGACGAGGAAGGCGCAGTAGGTACTACGCATACCAAACGAACAACTTGTTGTACTTCCTTCAATTCCTTATAGATCCTTCCATATAGTTCATCTTTCTTCTCTCCATATCTATGCAATATGTCTTCGGATGCATCCTCCATATCTTCACGGACCAGAGTGATGTCGTCCTCAGTGAGAGTGGCCTCCAACTCGAGTTTATTGGCGCACGTCTTCTTCCTTGTTGAAGTTTTCTTCGGAGAAACCTTCCTCTTCTGCAGTGTTACTGTCCCAACAGGGGGATCTTCAGGCGATGTAGCATCACCTCCTCCTTGTTCTTATTCTCTTTCATCTCCTCCTCCATGTCCTTCTTCTTCGTCTTCTCCTCCTCCTGACGAACCAGACACATTATCTTCAGAAGTGTTGTCCTCCTCATCGCTCTCTATGTCTTGGACTTCATCCTGCATTTTCTTCTTCTTCATCCCACTAGACGGTCTGGCATGCTGAACTCGGGTAATTATGGGGCTTCCTATGGTGTCAATGTCGGATAATTCTGCATCAGTGACAGGTACAAGAAACTCCTCTAGCCATTCCTTTGTAATTTTCTCCATATCGTCATTCGTCAACTTGTAGTACAACTGTAATTCTTCCTTGTTCTCATCTCTGCATGCGATGATGTAGATGAAATGAGGATCAACGCGGAACTTTGCTATGGGTCAGTACTGGTGCATGGTGCACGATGTCATGCGTGGAAATGATTTGATGGAAACATTTAACTGCTAATAATATGAGTGAAACATGACATTGGATTGCCACTGCTTCATCATGTCATTGGTATACCATAGGGTTGAAAACCGAGCGGCCAACGACTTTGAGGGTTCGATCTCTGGGAAGGTGGCTCCTTCAAGCATTTTCCAAGTGACAAATGCAATCAAAATGATCATCTAACTATAATGGAATTCATATCCCAAGTCCTGGGCTTCACGACAATCCTTCTCTAGCTCGTTGACGAGGTAGTTCACCCATTTCATCTGCATGCCCTCCACACATTTTCCTGTGAGGTCCACCACAAACCCGGTGACCTATGTGGGGAAATTATTCCTCACTAGCTTGTTAACTAAGAGTTGGAAAGAGAGGTGCATTGCACCATCCTATATAGAGGCTACCTTGTAACCTCGCTTTCCTTTCTCTACCTCTCCGTAAGATTCTTTGGTGCGTTGCGCCAGGGAACAGTCTGAGGCCTTCCCTAGATAAACCTACTGAGGGTTAGGACCCTTCACACTTAAGCCTGTAATCTTGTGGATCAACGTCGGATCCATAGTAATCCTTCTGTCGAGCCACATATATCCGCCATGATAGCACGACTGAAGGAGTTTAACGCAAGCATTAACCTCCTGGTGGCAGCCAAAATGTGGGATCTTCATCACATTCAACACAGTGGACTGCGACAACCCCTTAATCCATGGTTGTGAGACAAGGCGAGGTTTCTTTTCAGTTGTCTTTATTAAGTATCTGTGGGGCGCTAACATGGCATAGTTATTCCAGTCTCCTAAGTTGAATTCGTTGTTCTTCAATAGTGGGATCTGTCCTAACTGACTCCTGACTATGCGAATTCCTTTCGGAATGTATGCAGTAAAAACAGATTACTCAAAATCTCGGGGGATACTGTCACAATTAACAATGCCAACCAAAGGTGGGATATACTCAAGTAGGATTGAAGGGATCTGCTTCGCATTATCCAGTTCACCGCGGTGCTTACTTCGTTGTTCAGTTATGGGGTTGACATGGCCGAAGCGACGTTCGGTCGAAGGGGAAGCCTGCAGTCCCCTAGTCAATGATGCCTGGATACCTTCGGATATCATTCTGTCAACCATTAGTTTCCTAAGGACTTCCTCGACAGACTTATCCAATTCACTAGGTTCGCCCAACATTCTAGCTTTTAACAGACAAGCAGGGTAGACAACGGACGACGGGGTAGATAAACGGACAAGCGAGGTCTAGTTCCAGATAACACAGCTCGACACTTGAACAATTATCTTCTTAGCTTAGTCAATCATGGGTAGCAAAAAGTGGTCTCAGCGCAATGACCGACGAGTCAAATAAGCGGGGTGTCGTGACGGATCTTCCAACGGCCAAGAAATGCTTCCATCAATGTAAATTTATCTGTTATGGAACGGTCTCAACGTCCAAAAGTGGTACATAAGCCCATAAATCTGTTTTCTAACCATTCTGGAGCATCATTCTAATGGTCGGGGCACCTCCAACAATCATCTAACTTCTCCATGGTGAAGTCCATTCCTATGCGGACTTGTTGTTCCAGCGAGGTTCAAATCCTGTGAACCTGCCTCCTGCGAGGTTCCAGTCTACGAAGTCTTCCATCTGGTTTATGCAGCTTCTTGTAAGTTTTCCAACTTAGCTTTCTTTTTATTGAGCTTCCTTGCCTTCTTCCCTGTGATCTGAATCTCTCTAATTGTTTCTGGAATCCTCTTTCCATTTGTATTCTTATCTTCCCCTAGCGCAGTGGCTTTGCACTATTGAGGTGCCCTCAAGGATTCCGAAGTTAATATCCCTTTTCTTAACACTTCCTGAGTGGACATACTTCTTTCTTGAATAGATATGTTCTTCAAGCCTTCTTGCATTCTTTCAACCTTGACAGCTAATTCTCTTGCCTCCTGTCCCTCCTGCGTTGTTACTTTTCTCTATTGCTTCGACTTATCCTCTCATTCTTCTATTAGTCAATCTATTTTCTTAGCTGTGAAATCCCTTAATTATTTCTTTTTATTTTCTGTAGCTTCTTCCTCTGCTTTCCTTCTGATCTGATCCTTGTCAATCCAAGTCTTACCAAAGAATAGTGGAAAAGGGGTGTTGTCCCCAACAAACCTAATGACTTAAAATTCTTCTTCAGTCGATGTTCCATGAACAATAATAGGTACATTAGTAACTCTTACACATAAGGTTATCATATTTCCCTTAAACAAGCCTATCCTCCCCAATGAAGGTACCATAGTAGGATTTCCTAGAATTTCCCAAGTGTCTTCTATCATAATATTCACTTGTGTTTCCTCATCCAAGACACAGTCTATGTCGAAGTCTTCTATTCTTACATTTATGCGTTGTTTTGCTTTCATGATTTATGGCAAACTGACATCTTTATGAACATCCATCATTTTTTTCAATTGTAATAACGTAGTTTGAACCTCCTCTGACCTTTTCTCTTTATGACTTTCTAACATGCCCTTAGTCTCTTGACTTTCTTCATAGTTTCTTTGTCTCATGTTCATTCCTTCAACTTTAGCAATAATCCTTGAACAATCCTCAACCTCATGACCAACAACCTTACAACAAAGACAAATAGGGCCTACCTCAAGACATTTCTTAGCAAGATGTCCCGATCTTCTGTAGTTATAACACAAAGTCAATCCTCTTTTTCTCTTAAATGTTCCCCAACCTTTTATGTATTGTGCACTTCCCCTAGGGTCATAATGTTGGACTTGCAATCTGCAAAAAATATTTCTAGGTTTATGCATCCACTTCTTAGTCCAAAAAATCTTTCTATGCATAGGAATAACATATGTTTCTTCATTTTCATTAAATTTACACAAATCAACTCTTTCTTTCAACTGTGCCCTAGCTTTCAGGCTAGGACAAAATCTATTAAACATACTTAAATTCATACTTTCAAAACAAAAAATTTCACTTTTCCTTCTCTTACCAAAGCACAAAGCTTGCTTCTTTTAGGATTTTGACTCTTTTCTTCAGATTAGCTTACTTTCTTAGCACAAAGCTTTGCAAGTCAAGTAGAGTATTGCGCACTTCAATAACATATCTATGCACATAGCTTCTCTTTTTCTTTACTTCAGTTCCCAGCAATCACAGTTCCACGTCCCGGCAACAGAACCATTTGTTGGCACAGAGGCAGACCCAAGGTTCAATGCTTAACAACGCACCAACAAAACCCTAACTACTGACCCTTTCGGCAACACTTGCAAAGAAGGTGAAGTCTCACTTGAGGAAGAAGCAGGGGGGGTTACAGGATGCAAGTGTTTGTAACCAGGCTGGGACACAGATCAGTGATAAAAGAACTTCGCAAAATGTTCTATTAACACTTAAAAGGTGACATGCATTAGTTTCTCAACATTGCAAAGCATAATCTATGACAGATCGGTGCAGTAGAAATGAATGATTATATACCCTAAGAATTTAGCATGATAAGTTAGATCTAGCATTTATTTTCCCTTAACACAAGTAAAGCACTTAAGTAATAAAGATCTATCTATTACACAACATAATCACAACACTTAGCAGATTCATAACAAAAATAACATAGCACAAGCCAACCATGAGACACCAGATATACGTGGTTCACCCTAGTGTGGGGCTACGTCCACCAACCGCTTTGCCTCTTTATTATTCATCTAAATCTTACATTTGCTTGCTAGCTAGCTAGCTCACTAACTAACTACTTCTACAATACATTCTTCTTTATTTATAGTTTACAACCCCTTACAATAAGGCCTAAACATGGGAAGATCCCATGGGCCGACATCCCATAAACCCATTACAAAACCCTAACCCGAAATTAGGTGAGATCTGTGATCTCAGCTCTGTCGAGCGCTCCTTCCTCAACCACCGTGTCGAGGTCCAAAAGTGGGTCAAAGCTGACCGAAGTTTCCCCAAAACTTGGTCGAGGGCCAACAAATCTCAGGAACAACAGGCACCCCATTTCCAAATTTTCAACTATCATCTTCATGCAAGTGGTCATATATCAATTTGGTCGATGATTATTATTATTATTATTATTATTATTATTATTAAATATGTATATGAAAAATTATGAGAAAATTGATAATTAAAATTATTAGTGCTTGATTATAATGGTTGGTGTACATTTAAGTTAAAAGATTTTCCACAATATTGTGTAAGGAACTATTTTATGTTATAGAAAAATGATTTGTTCTCAAAATTAATAAATCCCAAACTAAAATGAATCTAATTTAATAATAATTTATAATGTTAAAAGATATTTTTATTATAAATTAATATTTTTACTTAAAAGCATATAGCAATATCATAATTGAAATTGTTGATTAAATTAAATATTGAGTTTATCAATTAAACTTTTATGTCATAAATTATGTAACAAAGTTTTAATTGAAGTTGTTAATTAAATTTTATAATCAAGTTTTTTTTTGTTTTTTTTTAATTTAGGGGAATCGACAAATAGTTGAGATTATTTGGGTGAGATTTAAGTTCAAATCCGGTTGGTTTCCACTATAAATCATAGGCTAGTGTCAACGGTCCACAAGACAACGCTTAGCAGGAAACTTATGACTAAGAAAGAACTGAGACGTTCGAAGACACACCCAAGGGGGTCCCACTCAATGGGGCACCTATTCTTCTAGCCTTATCACAACAAGCCACAATCTCATCGAGAATCCCGGATAAAGAGGGTGCAAGCACTTCCTTCCCAACCATCTCATCAAGCCACCTCAACCTAACCTCATAATTAAAGTTACTCATTATAACACATAATTTGATGTATATCATACCATATGTGACGTACATGTGATGCATTTCAATTAGTTATGTGCCAAACACATATTTACAAAGATGTAGCATGTCAGTTCTGCCTCTAACCACACTAACAACATGTAAAGGTAGGTGGGTATGCCTTACACTAAGGGAATCTAGGGGAATCAATAACTCGTCAAATTATTTGGGCGAGGTCAAGGTTCAAATCCTGCTAGCTACCACTATAAACCCTAGGCTAGTCCGAAGTCACACTCAATGAGACTCTTATTCTTCTAGCCTTATCACAATGGACCATAGTTTCATCCGAAATTTAAACCCAAATGGTGAGGGTGTAAGCGCTTCCTTCCCAACTATCTCGTCAAACCACCTCAACCCAACCTCATAATTAAAGTTACCCATTATAACAAATAATTTGACATATATCATACCCTATGTGACATACATGTGATGTATTTCGATTAGTTATCTGCCAACACACATTTACATAGATGTACCACGTTAGTTCTGCATCTTACCACACTAACAACATGCAAAGGTAAGTGGGTATGCCTTAACTTACCTATTCCTGGTTAAATCTATTGCCAGGTGGCGTATGGACAGTCCATTGACAACCGTCATAAGTGATGATGATATTCCTCTGCATGAAAAGAGCGTGACGCTTGTGCATCTTCAAGCAAGTGAAAACAAACTCCATAACTTTCACCACTGAAAAGTATTACGGGGAAGAGCCTTTCTACTGATGCACCCACGTTTCGCACGGTGTCTTTGAGTTTGGTAGGCACTGAGGGTTGAGTTTCCGGACAAACAGCTTGTTTTAACGTGAAACGAATATTCTCTAGAATGGAGTTGAATATTCTTTGGATTTGGATCTGCATTTCCGACGAATACGATTAGTCCGCGTGCGTGGTTGTAGTCACATAATAATTTCTAATATTGTATTCTAAATTAATAAATATAAAACCTGATTTCTATCTGGACGTGCTGGCCTCTATAGCTCAGTGGTAGAGCGTCAGTCTTGTAAACTGAAGGTCCGTAGTTCGATCCTGCGTGGAGGCACTACTTGCTTCTCTCTAAGTTTTATCGTATTTGTAAAATATACTCTTGAATTTTTGCCGTATTAAACATTTTTTAGTATTTGTAAAATATATACTCTGGATTAATTGAAAATATATGAGCCATTGAACATTTTTCGTATTTGTAAAATATATATACTATGGATTAATTGGAAATATATAAACCATTGGAAATATATAAACCATTTATGCATTAAGTAGAAATATATTTTCTTCCATATATTTGGATGTGACATTTTTCGTATTTGTAAAATATATATACTATGGATTAATTGGAAATATATAAACCATTTATGCATTAAGTAGAAATATATTTAATGGTTTATATATTTGGATGTGTGTTTTACTTTCACGCATTTTTTTTCTCAAGTATCATGTTTGATTACGATGGAAGCCCTATAACTTAACAATTATTGTTATGGATTAATTGGAAATATATAAACCATTTATGCATTAAGTAGAAATATATTTTCTTCCATATATTTGGATGTGTGTTTTACTTTCACACATTTTTTTTTCTCAATGCTCCTTACATTTTGCTGCAGCTGCAGGTATCATGTTTGATTATGATGGAAGCCCTATAACTTAACAATTATTGTTATGGATTAATTGGAAATATATAAGCCATTTATGCATTAAGTAGAAATATATTTTCTTCCATATATTTGGATGTGTGTTTTACTTTCACACATTTTTTTTCTCAATGCTCTTTACATTTTGCTGCAGGTATCATGTTTGATTATGATGGAAACCTATAACTTAACTATTATTGTTATAAATATTGTATTAGACTATGGTGATGTATCAAATGCCCAACTTTGTATATGAAAAATGGTTATCCAAAAACCTTTCAGAATGTTTAAGTATTCCAATTACATTGCACTGAGAAAAGAGTTTATTTTCAAAATTTACAAAACATGCAATCAAAATGTTGGATGTGCTACATCATCTTTAGAATCAACATAGTTATTCCACCCATTTACATTCAAGCTACTTTACAAATTAGTTTAAGTATGATCATTAAACAATGATATGAATTTTCATTTTATTAATGTGTTATCAGTGCAATTAGACAATGTTTGATTGAATAGCATGGTAACCACGTAAAGCATAACAGAAATAGAGATCAAGAGATTCAGTATAATGATGTTTAACCTAAATCTGAGCTACTTAATAAACATATTAATTAAAATCTTGGTGTGTACTTTTATTTGTTACCTCTAAAGTTGGTTTAAGATTGATTAAATTGCAAAGGTTTCTAATTTACTTAGCCACATAAGTTCAACACTAACAAGTTCCTCTTGAACTTCAAACATATACTTTAATTTACTAAATTATTGTAATTTATTAATGATTGTGGATTATAATGGGTGTGGAATGTAGGGAAGCAAGAATAATAACCAAATTGATTATTGCTTGTAAAGTCATATTAACATAAGCACAGAAATACAACTCACTTACCAATGATTGAATGTATTCCACAAGATCTTCTTTGTATCTCTCATGGAGTTGGTGTGAGTACTTGTACACATATTTATGTGTGCACATATTGTAAATAATTCTGTAATAAAGGTTAAGCCTCACCAAAAAGTTAAAAGTTGAAAGATTTGAATATAGGGATTACAACAAAGAATAAGCTAAAGAGGGTGTGGAGATCTTTTCCAAAGGATACATATAAAGTAATGCATATTGATCTGCAGTGAATGGCTACTCTGGTATTCCCGCCAAGATGTTCTTTAACTTTGCAATACCCTTATGCATATGATTCCATCCTTACTCCAGTTATACAATAGTGTGATCACCCATTCTCATTTAAATTTTATTCAATACCAGAAAATTCTACTATGTAAAGATGCTTGTGCCCCGTGCACGTAGTTCTCCTAGGGAACATAAGTTATTTTGTGTTATGCCCTCTTCTGCAAGACGACATGGAGCACAATAGTATCGTAATCCGCTATGAAAAACCTAATAGACCATGTTATATCCTAATTCAAACGAATGAGCAAACCTAGTTACAATGTGTACTCAAACTTTTTTTTTTCAAAACCTTTGATACCAACCTGTTTTGTAGGACCTTTTCTCTTAGAATAAAATATCAAATTTAATTAGACTTTAATCACAATCAAGGATGTTAGGCTTTAATATTTCGATGGATGTTAGACTTTAATATTTCGATTTTGTGGTTGAACATGTCCATTATAATTTTTCTGGTTCATTTTAATTTTTATGGTATTTACCAAACATGGATCAATATTTCAAAGAAAATCATGATGTTTTCACTCATGACATTCAAAACCACATTCCAAATGATCTTATGTAGGGTCAAATTACTAGTTGATTGCAAAAAATAGGACAGGATGTAAAACTCCATATAATAAATGTACAAGGACTGTCTATTAATCAGTTTGATGGCCCTTCAATTCATCACCTCATGCCCTTTCACAAGAATCCCCCCTCCCCCCTCCAAAAAAGAAGTCTCTCAGAGATGTAAAGCATAAATGATTGAATATAAACTAATTCTAAGCATGGTGTCAATCATTCATTTCAAACAAAAAAAACATTGAAACATATGAACACTGATGACAAATACATAAATGGGTCCTTACCAATCGTTGAAACACATGGATGTGAATGAAACATATATAAAAAGAGGTGCTTAATCATTGAAACACATAGACCCTTATGAAAAATATATATATGGGCACTTATAAATCACTCAAACTCATAGACCCATATGAGGAAGATATACAAAAGCACTTACCAAGTGTTGGGGTTGCACCAGTATGTTATATTTTGGATACAACATGCAATTAGTGACATGTGATATTCTCCTCTACATCATCCAATGAATTAATGTCTCCTTTTTTATTCGATAGCTTTTTCTCTTTTTGGTTAGTTGGTCCAGCTTACTCTTTTTATATGTGATGGTACAAGTTTGTTTTTTCTTTATAAGTATTATCCGACCTTCCAAATGCCTCTTAATTGTCATAACACCATTAAAATTAACAAACCCTCAACTTCAGCTTCCGAGTCACACCACAGATGATTAACACAAACCAAAATTATGACAAGGAATTTAAAAACACTTCATACCAAAATTATGATGGGGATTTTAAAACTTTACACTTCATACTAAATTTTGAATTTCGATTTGCATTTTTCAAAAAATAGAAAAATAAAAAAAATAAAAATAAAAATTTACTAACAAAAGTTGTATGGTACTTCTGGGAGGTGTTGGAAGGCTCCTTACGTGCTGTGACAAGCTCAATTTTGATCCCTGGACCCCATATACGTTTAAATAGTGATACTTTACTATATATTTGATTGCACCGTATAGTGACTTTACTAAGTGAGTATAATAGATGGTTGAGTACTTTACTATATATCTGATTGCACTGTATAGTGACTTTACTAAATATAATTGTGATATGGGAAGGATATCCCATCTCTATCACAATAAAAATCAAGAAATTTCGACGCACATGGTTAGTGAGCATCTCTAACCATCAAAGAAGAGAGAAGGGGAGAAGAAAGACCGGGAATAAGAAAGAGAAGGCTACGATTCTCATACCAAGGTTTCTAATATTAGCAACAATTACAAGCCATAATAATGATGTTTATACATTACTATTTGAAAGAGAGACAAGTCCATCTCTGCATATTTGAATTAAATGAAATTGCAATGTCGATGTTCCTATTGTTAATGAATTAAATTTAAAAATGTTATAAGAAATGGTGGCTATATCATTACCAATGGTTGTAACAAATATAGAAAGAAATTCCTTTTAATATCAGTATGAATTATGATAAAAAGTAAAATTCAAGATATGTTATGCGATACAATATTTTATTTACTCTAAATATTTTATTTACTCTAAGACATTAATTGATTAGATATGATTGATGATTTATAGTTGACATGCTAAATATTAAAGAATTTTATTTACTTAGCTATGACTTCCATAACACCAAAATCATCCATTCATAGCATTAAGCACCAAAATCATGGTTACATTGCAATCCTTTGTAAACTGAATGAATGCTTTGTGGGGTTTTGTCTTTTTTGTGTTTCGATTAACCTAATGTATGGTTTTTTGTTTAATTAGTTGTACCTTTGTAGAGACATAATCCAATGTTGCCTTAATGTTAGCTCACTCTTCAATGTGATGATGGTTATAATGTGTCAATTTTTTTCTATTCAAATGATAGACATGGATGGGTTTTTGTGCAAACAAGAGATGTGGAGATATCATTAGATCTGTTTCTTTTAGCTATTGATTCATAACCCCATCCAACCTTGATATTAGGAGAGTTTTAGTTTGTACCTTCAAGGCTTCACCTCTTTCCTTTGTTTCTCTTCTTGTTCTATTATCGCATACAGTCCATTTTTTTCTATATTTCCTATTACTCTACCTATATTTATCCATGTCCATGCTCTAGTAAGTTCTACTTATGATATGCCATAAGCATGACTCGATGAAGGGATGGGTGGGAATACCACAATGTAACATCTACTATAGAATGATAAGGTTCATGCATGAAACCAGTGACAATACCCAATGAATTTACAATTTTGTTTTTACAATGTTAGTGTTGTGGCATGGAAGGTAGTGATGCTTGGGATTCATGATAATGGCTATTTCAAGCTCATGCTACCTTATTCATACCTCCATTCTTGTTGCAAAACGATATAAGAATGATTTGAACATCCATTGTTGTTGCAAAACGACATAACAATGATTTGAAGAAAACCAGACAAGTTTTGTCATGTATCAACGAATATGGCAATGTTTTCATATGGAAGAATACCATCAAAGGTTATGTAAAAACTAGGTTTTTGAGACAAAGTGCTATAAATCCTTAAAAGTGGAAGAATACCATCAAAGGTCATGTAAAAACTAAGTTTCCAAGACAAAGTGCTATAAATCCTAAAAAGTGATTATTTCTTTATGTAATCAAAACATACAACAACCTATAGATCTCCAAGTAAACATGTAGATGAAGATATTAGCACCAAAAACTTTGAGTAGGATGTTTTTAAGTCTTTGAATCCATTCTATTATCCCGTCTCACAACCTATGCCTCAACTTAAATATATAAAAGAATTTAAAAATATATAATAAAAAAATAGTTTTTAATATCACTTCAATTGATGCAATTCATAAGCAAGCTAGTCTGTGAGTCTTCCGAGCTGTAATATGTATATATTGTTTTCTCGTTTCCTATATATTTCATTTATTTTCAATACATATCTTGATAATTTTCCATATTACCACAAGAGTATAACACTCATAGGAATGGTCTTTGTCATATAATATAATTGCAATATTGTAATGTAATTTTTATAATTTAAAATGATATTTGTCATATAATTGCAATATTGTAATTGTAATTATTATAATTTAAGATGAGTTTAATGTCCCCATCTGCCTAATCTCTCTAAGAGAGAATTCCACTAGCCTAATTGAGTTCCCATGGGTTAGGGTGGAAAACAATCAAGGGAACATGAAGAATGGAAAACAAGTCAAGTGGGGTTATTATCCCACATTCATAAGAGAAGGAAAGAAAAGATCAAGTTGGAAGTATAAAATAAAAGGGGATATGAGGAGTCTATGATATTCTTGCATTCACTCATTTTGAAATTATATTTGGAGAGCTCTTGAAGAAAGACTCTAGGTTTTTTTGGAAACCCTTCATCTATATATGGTTTCAGTGTTGAAACTATACACCCTAGTCAGATCTTAGGAAGAAGTCAGTTTGGGTTTCTTCATTTCAGTTCATTGGATTGAGTTTCCTTCATTCGACATTTAAATTCTACGTGTGGAGGTCGATTTGATAAAGGGGAGTGAGTTTCTTTTGGAGGGTACGAATTGTTGGTGGCTGAGATTTATCTTGGAGAGGTCGTGTTCTTCCGAAGCTAGAGTTTACGTCTTCCAAGACCAAATCTTTCATTTGTGGGTCGATTTTATTAATGGGGTTGTTCTCTAGTGTGAGCTCAATTTGAGGAGTAGAGAACAAAGATTTATCACCATTGATATACTTACATCTCCCTGGTATGACTTCCCTTCTCTAAGCTAAACACATTTCTGGGCATGTATTTCGATCTCTGCTGGAGGGATAAATTTTACTCTGTGTTGGGTGTATTTTTCTGGTAGAGAAACATTGGTAGGATTGTCATTATTTTGGGAGACTCTTCTATTGTTTATTTACATTATGGGCGCATCATTTAAAAAGGATTCTTTCATCTGCAATAGACATAACTAAAGGCTGATATAGAGGAGTCAAGCCACCACTTGGATGTATTCCTTGGTTGTTGTTTCACACAGTTTCCACTCTCAATAGGCCGTTACAGGAGTCAACCATTATCTCACTAAATTTTAGGTGCTATCATACTATTGTTAAATTCTGGTTGTATTTGTTTGTTGAAGTCATAATCTCATGGGAGGTTAATCATGCACATACTGAGATAGTTGTGTGTGGTTTTCTGATTTTTAAATGAAGTAATCAACTACCATTTCTGAGTGTTGTTCCTTCATAAATATATATCAATTTGTAAAATTGATTATGCATTGTTATAAGGTTTATCCATTATTTAAAATGTCAAGTTTCCATCTATTATTGTTGCATGAAAATTGTTCAAAGAAACAATCCCAACAATAAAATTCCATTAAAACTAAAAAAATTCCACCTCAAAAACCTAGGGGTACCGAGAGGGTATATTACAATGAGTTTTGTTATTAGTTCTTTAATTTTTATTTACAAATTAATATTGGAGTCAAACAAGGTTTTCCCTTGTCCCCTGCCGTTTTTGGCATATACATTGACAAGTTAGACGATTGCTTGGAAGAAGCATCCCTACTCTCACTGGTATAGGCATCAATATTTGATGATGATATCATTCTTATGGTGAGGATTCCCAGGATCTTGAAAACCAACTAAGAATCCTCAAGGATTTTTACTCCAATATGGGTATGCTTGTTAATACTAAGAAGACTATGGTCATGATCATTAAATCCAATAAGATCACTTATTATAGCTTCGTATATGAAAACAACAACTTGGAGGAAGTGACTTCATACAAATATATTGGAATCGATATTCACCACAAGATCAACTGGAATTATTTCATTGAGAAACATATTATTGGGGGATGGAAAGCTTATTAAGGGATTGAAAAAAATTGTAAATCAAACAATATTTGGATATGGGATAAGAAGAAACACCTCTTTGCGACTCTTTCTATGCATGTTATTCTACATGGATGTGAATTCTAGGGATGCAATATCTCTTGTGAATCATGGAGACAAATAGAGAAAATACAAAATAATTTTATAACCTATAATCTCAAAATTAAAGGAAATACACCCTATCCCATCCCCCTCTTAGAGGCAAGACTTTTCCCCATTGAGAGAATGGCTATGACTAGATATCTAATGTATAAGAACAAGCTAAACAACATGTAAGACAAGAGGCTTCCTGAAATTGCTTCATAATCCAATTGTAACCACCTTCGATTCAAGGAAGGATGACATAAAGATTCTCAGTCTTTGATAATCTATTGGGGAATCATGGAAGACACAATTTTGCAGAATAAGGATACTATTAAAAATATCATTAAATCAAAATTTAAGGAGAAAATGTAGTGTGATAAAGAGTTAGATAAAAAAATAAAATTAAGGTATTATAAGGATGTAATCTACCCTAATCTAGAAGATCAAAATAATCTCTTTGTTTTTCTTTCTCTTAGATTGTCCAGCTTATACCCAAATTAGATCTCAATTTCAAAATATTTGTCACGCTACCAACATTCGTTTTAACTCAAAAAAACTATGGCGATCTTGGAAACCTTCTCTTAATGGTTTTTGTAATACCCCAGGTTGATCCCTTGTTGTAATTGTACAAATATTTTATAGGTTGGTGAACCGGGATATTATAGGCCAGAGTGCCTGTGTGATTATTAGGCCGAAGATCCTAGATGCTAAAGGCTTGTGAGCCTATTATTGTAATATGTAAACACTCATATTATTAATAAAGTACATCATTACTATAGAACAACCCAAAAAAAGAGGTGGGGGGATAAACTCTACTAGAAGGGGTAAGGGGGCTAAGATTCTAGGAAAGGGATAAGCTAAGGGGGTTTAAGCCCAATAGAATGTTATATTAATATTCCTTAAAGATAAAGTTATGGATATGAATATATCCTAAGTTTATTAAGTGGTGACAAGTGAATTTCTTGTGTGTCATGTGTCGTAAAAGACACATGCATATATAAGAGGGAGATTTAGTATATTTCCAATCATTCTTTTATGATTATTCAATGATTTCCATCATCTGTATTGGGGAAGTGGACTTGGAAGCCATACCTATATGGGGGAGATATTTCTAGCTAGTGACTGAAAGAAGCGGGTTTCTAGGCCCATGGTCAAAGAAGCAGATTGTTAGGCCCGTGGTGGAAGAAGCGGGTTGTCAGGCCCATGGTCGAAGAAGCATGTTGTCAGTTCGATCATGATCATTCTCTCTAGTTGAGAGAACTATTGGTAATTAATTCACAAGGTGCCAATATGTAACTACAGGGCTCTGAGACTCCCTGTCTAGCCTGTTACTGAAGCCCCAAAATGGAAGTGGGGCAACGAAAGGACTGTTGAGTAGAGAAGGGGCACACTTCCTAGGGTGGGACATGAATGCGGTGGATTTGGGACTATAGGGTGGTTGCTAGAGTTGGCACCTAAGTATGAAAATTGTTGTTTCCTGAGAGACCTTACCCTGGATTAGGATTTCCTTTGCCCTGGTGGAGTCTTCGCCTCAGCTTGGGGGTGATCCACTGTTGAAATTTATGAGCAGTGTGGTCTATGGTTGAGAGGAATGTGGAAGGTCTTCACACAGTCATTGTTTTTACCACAAAATATATGTGTCCATTTAATGAGCATTATTATGTTGTATAACATATGTAATTATGTTAATTGCATTATGTTGTAATTATAATTACATGTTGTTTAATATGGATGATGTATTTATTTCTATTATTGAAATCGTATATGTATGCATCAATTATTGTGTGTTGTTATTATTCTTCTTAACATTGTTCATATGTAGAGCATAACAATGAATCAAAATGGTCTCAGTGATCATAATTTTTATGTGGCATTTCCCAACAGGGAGTTGGAGATGTTACAAAGTGCTATCAGAGCCCATTTTTCAACATTTAGCCTTCATGGACCCCCTTAATAGAGCACATAACTAAAATTTTCAAAGTAAGCATGCAAATTGTTTGACACAATGTCAGAATTAGGATGTCTACAATTCGTTTGACAAAATTATTGCAGTGGGATGTAGAAGAATTCTTGGAAAATTTCACGGGAAATTGCAATAATAAATAACAAGAATTAAAATCCCTAATTCAACTTTTGAATTGGGAAAATTCGGGCCTCCAAATTGGCCAATTTTCATGTTTACATAGCGCCATGGTGAAATTAAGCGAAATTGGGCAAAAGCCCCAATTTGCACAGAGGAAGTCATGAGGAATTTGGTCTGCCTGAGTTGAATTGCAGGTAAAAGGGTTGAATCCATGTGAAAAAGGCCTAAATTGGTGATATTGAGCTTAGTCACAGAGCTCTAATGGGGTCCCAAAATGAATTTTGAAATTAAGCGGAATTGGGAATTTTGGGGTATTTTGGAAAATTTTGAAATTAGGTGAAATTGGAAAATTTTCGGCATTTTTTTGTATGCTGACATCATCATGACTTGGGGGTTACATGTCAGCTGACTTGACTGATAGATGATGTGTATTGCCACAATGGAAGGTACACGATGGCATGGTGGCACATGTGGTAGTTCACCTAGCGCCATAGTGGTGGGCACCCTCCTACTGACAGAACCCAAAGCTTGACCCGTGTAACTAAATTTCGGGGGGGAGGTGTAATGTTCCCAAGCCAAGATGCCAGGAACATTGTGTTTTTCATGTGATTTTTAAATGTTTTCTAGTTGTGGAATTTCGACAAGAACTTTGCAAACTTAAGTCTCATGAGTTGCGTTAACGGTTATAATGTCTGTTTGCATCAAGTAAATGATAGCAATGCAACAATGGAGTATACTCAACAAGATACAAGATCAACAACATAAGTAATGACCATAAATACCTCATATATGATTTATTAATAATATATCTCTAACCTCATACAAAATGGTGCAGATTTGGAATACATAGATGAGAATAAAGTATATGACTGATAAAGCCTCTGAGATACAAGGTAGATGAAGATCCAGGCTTCCAAAAGCCTCTCCAAGTTGTAGACCAAAAACCTAGATGATCCAACTCAATTCCTAGTTTTCATGTGATGTCCTCTCTCTGCATAATGCTCCCCTCTTGGCTAAAGAAGACCAATAATTCAGCCTCTATGAAGATGCCTTCCAAACCCTCTAGGAGAGATGCCAAATTGTAGATCGGGACACTGGAAACGCCCTGGTAGAGTCTCAGGCTGAATGATGGAGATCTGACCCCCCATATGACTGGATCCCCTATCTGCAATGCGCCCTCCTGGCTGTAGAAGACTAAGAATTCATCCTCTATGAAGATGGTCTCTAAACCCTCTAAGAAATATTCCAAATTGTATATTGGGCCACTAGAAACCCCTTGGTAAAGTATCAGGCTGAATGATGAAGATCTGACCCACCAAATGATTGAATCCTCAATCTACAGTGCACCCTCCTTCTCTCCAACTTGTGCCAAGCTCCAAGAAATAATCTAACAGAGAAACCTCCTCCAGAAAGGGCTAGGAAAGGAGCCCTATGCCCTACAAAGAATAACGAGAAGCACTTTTTCTCAAAATCCTTCTCCTCTGCCTAGATCAAGCTAATCCCCTCAAGGTGGTGCGCCCTCCTGCTGGAAATCCCCTGAAGCTACACCCAAGCTCTCTCTGAACCTATAACTGATGTAGAAATCTCATGTAACTGAGTAGATATGATGTATAATGCCGAGGGAGTAATATTTCACCTCCGTGACCAAGCTTGGATCAAGATAGGTGGGATCTTTCACCACCGAGTTGATCTCTAGGGTTTGTTAAGTCAAAACCCCCAAGTGCATGGGCTCACTAGCAAGAAGCCAGATATCAAATGATAATCACCATAATGAGAGAATAGAGGCCCCTATCTCTCTTTTATCCTCCCTTCTCACCTTGTCTCTCCAAGTGACTTTTACTTTATTTAATTATTAATTAATTAATTAAATCACTTTAATTAATTAATTGAACATTTTACCTCTAAAAAGTAGTTTATTCCTCCTAGTGGCTTCCCTGAGCACTGAAATCCACTCATCATCATCCTATACTGTAGTGCTATTCCTCCCGTTTCCAATGAGCTATTCCACTAAGAGGTTCCTCCAAGTATTATGGCCAATGTGACCTCCTTAGTGAATTTAATTAACATATAGCCCAAAATAACTCAAAATCACGGAAATCATCGGAATGCAACAGAACCAAATCCAAGCTGTGCGGAATGGATCATGATGATGAAATAAGATGAGTGATGCAATTCGGACCTCAAAAAAACCCTCAATATTTCATGTACTAGCTATAACCTCCATCTGGCTACTCAGGTCATCATAACACTCTGTAATATAATGATGTCCCAAAGTGGGGACATTACAATCATCCTTGCTAGAAAATTGCTTGTCCTCAAGCAATAACTGTTTCAATCCACATATAATGTCAGGATCCCATTTCCACCTGTGGGACACACCATAGGCTTCATCCAAAGTTGAACTATCACACACTCCATCCCCTGGGTCCCATATCAAGACGTGAACTACAATACCTTGTGAAGCATAATCATGTAACATAACAACAACATGAATCTCCTACAAAGGACACATGGCCTCAACCCAGACTGAGTCCATCCTCCAAGTCCATACCAATACCAACACGGTCTCCACCAACTACACATGTTTCTACCATAGTGAGGTATGACAAGACCTCAATGAATCACCCTCAAGTGACATGCTCTCCTCAATATTGATGCTCAATGGAAAGTCAAAATAACCTTCCCCTGCAAGGGTCCACTCGCCTTCATCAGTCAATGAAATGATCAACCCTACAATTCTTGGGTCCCATGCTAGTCCCTTCCAAATATTACAACATTGGCACTGCACTACTCTCATCATGACTATCTATTGACCATATACATACTGAATCCCCCACTCCTGGATCCTCAAGCTAGAATACTTATGGAAACTGACCCTGCTATCCAAAAGTTGCATCAATAAAAGTACCTCTGTGGAAGCAATATCTTCCCAACCATCTCCATACTCGATCATGAGTACCAAAAAGGAGAAATCGTCTCGCTCCATAGGACAAGCCCCTACAAGCCCTCTCAAAACCATCCCAAAGTGGAGTATGTGTCTCTCTAGTGAAAATTGAGCCCTCATAAGGTGAAACAACCTACTAACCACATGGACTCCTAGATCCCATGCAAAACTTGGAATTTCATCACTTCCAATCCCCACTAACTTCTCTTGTGTCATAGTGCTAACTGTTGAAATACCTCCATGTTCATCCCCATGAGAATCTAGATCTGTGTCACCCTCTAAGATGTCTTCTATCCCATGGCCTAATATTCTCATCATCACACACAAGGTCTCAACTGTCTACCTCCAGTGATCCACCCCTATGTTTTTGTGTTCCATATGAACTCCCCTGTCAGGGGGTCTCGACCTACCAATCCTCCACATCCTCAGCCACTATCTATCTCCCCTGATGCTATTTTCGGTGATAAAAGTGTCGAGAAAGGTTAAAAAAAACATCTGTAACCGAATGTAGGATCGGAAAGTATCATATGCTTTGGTCAATCCCAAGGTGTAACACCCATGTTTCCCCCAACTTGTAATTAATCATAAAATAGGATTACCATGCTAAGGCATGTGGACAATGTAAATGTATTATTGATTGAGTTGCCAATAAATGACTGTGGGGGTAAATCCTTGAAAGTACTGGCCATGATATCACTAGAGGAAAGAATGTGAAAACTATAAGAGAGGGTTCATTATATCAAATAACCCCAAATTTCCCTTGATGGGGATAATAAATCTCCTTCGGATCCCAAGGAGAGAAACCGGTTAATGAAGAAAGGACCAGTGGTTGAATTATCAACCACTCCCATGAATGGGAGTATGGTCTAACTACAAAATGTCAGCCTGAAATACCATTGGGTATGACAGACCAAGATGGCCCGAGTTCCCTTTTAATAGAAGGAACGGGATGGGTCGAGAACCATCCCAGGGAAAAGATATAATAAAAATCAGTAAGGAGAATGCACAGAGCTCTCCATCGGAGGATGAAAAGAAGGTCGCGAGCTTGATGCCGAGTGAGAATCTGATAAACCTTTCCTAGGGCCATGACAGAGAAAGAAATCTATGAAATATGCAGAGAACAAAACCCGAGGAAAAGCTGAAACATAGAAAGAATCCTTGAGAACTGTGAGAGTTCCCTAGTGATATCATAGCTTGGCACGAGGGTGGCCAGAGTGATAAGAATGAATTCCTTTGAGCCTATGGTCAGGTGGAAGGACGAACACCCACAGTCAATTATTTGGCTACCACCTGTAATACATAAGTAATCACATATCTTGTGTATTTAAGTGGTACTGTGAATTAAAATTGGATATCCTATGAATGTTGCAGGGATAAATATGTTTGCTTAATGATTTATACTGTATCCTATTTTGGTGTCTGCTTGATTGTATAATTAGGCAAGTAGAAAATTATATGGATGGGATATGTTTCATACTTGTAAATGCTTGCATCCTGCGAGGGCTTAAGCTAGAGCCACAAACTATGATTTCGTCGACCTTGGGCATAGTTTCATGTACGCGTGTCAACCCTCCTAGTCATTCTGAGTCCCTTAGAGGATGGATTATATTAAATCTTAGGAGAGATAGTGCACGTATGCATAGGATCTCTGTGAGGCAAGAAGAGACCAAGAAACACTTAAGTTATAGAGATTAAGGAATGAGCGTAAGGGGTGGGCGAAAGAATTCTTCCAAGAGTTACGTTCAAGAGAAAGAGTGAAAATCTCTTAAGCCTTTTAGAGCCAACAAAGCTTAGGAAAAATAGCAAGTTTGAAGTATCAAAAGGGAAGGTTCCTTTGTTCGGAGGATGAACGAACGAGAACTATTCAGGAAGAGCTAAGGTTCGTTGTGACTATTGGATACGGGAAGGAGTGCGAGATACAACCCCTTGAGTCCTTCGGACTTCTCAAGTTCAGAGAATTGAGAAAGTTCATCGTAAGGGAAGTAAAAATCCCTAAAGTCCCGAAGTTAATCTGGACCATAGATATGAGGATGCCCGGGAGCCATCCCGACCGTCAGATCTATGAGGTAATCAGTTCAACGCTGACCAACTCTAGGAGATTTAAATCGAGGAGTGAGTCAACCTCCCAAAGTCCCAAAGTGTCAAATTCCATCCTAGCCGTTGATGCTAGGAGGCACGTGGCACCAGATCCTTCACTTCAAAGGTTTAGTGCTCCGTAGGAAAATGGATTGTGTGAAGCGAGAAATCCCAAAGGTCGAAGTGTTAAAGTTCATCCTAACCATTTATAGGAGGGGACGCATGTCCAAAGATCTGACACTCTGAGAGGATTACACTCCAGAGGTTTGCGTTGGTGAGCACGTTGAGATTCCTAAAGCACGAAGCCTCGAAGTGATTTGTAGTCGTTGATTCGTGGGAGACACACATCGATATATCATGAACTCCGGGTAAAATACTTTTGGGAGAAAGTGAGTGTGGAAAGGTAGAAACTCCCAAACACCGAAATACAGAAGTAAACCATGATCTTTGATCGCTAGAAGGGAGTGTGGTGAAATATCGTCAACTCTGGGTGGAAGCACTCTGGGAGAACGCGAAGAAGAAGAGTTTGAAATCACCAAAGACTGAATAACCGAAGTAGCTGGGTATCGTTGATCTACTGGAGGACACATGTCATAAGATCGTGAACTACAGGTAAAACCATTCTAGGAGAATCAAAGAGTGAGGAAAACTGAGATATGAGATCTATGAAGACCGAAGTCCCCAAGGAGACGAGGGTCGTTGATTTAGAGTGGACACGCGGCAAGAATCTTCTTACTTCGAGGGGAAGTGAAGTCTGAGATTTGAGATCTCAGAAGTACGGAGACTCGAAGGAGATCTTGATCATTGATCTAGAAGGGAGTTGAAGGACTGTTGATTTGGTTGAAAGGGCCAAAGTCCTGAAGATGAAGAAGAAACGTTGGATTGGGAGGACGCGTGGCAGACGATCTACCATTTCGGAGAAACCATTCCAGAATAAATGAAAGTTTGAGAATTGAAACTCTCGAAGGCCGATATCTTGGAGAAGATCGTAGCTGCACAACTAAAGTGACAGGTGTTAGCAAATATTTCATTTCGGAAGATTGTCATACAGAGAAAAGTAAAGATTTGAGAGTTGAAAACTCTGAAACCTGAATTGCGAAACAAATCATGTCCATTGATTTGAAAGGGTCAAATATGATCCACAGGTTCGAAAGGAACATATCTGAGCCATTAGTTCAGAAGTACTATCTAGATCGTGAGATCAATGGTCATGTCGCACTACAAGGACAAAAGGTGTTTGAACTTTAAAGAGTTGAGGGCGGGTCGCAATCGAGACGACGATATTGACAAAAGGACATGTGGTGGATCGTGGTGAATTGCGGGGAGAAAATTAGTTTGTGATGTGAGTGGGAAATCCCACTTACAGACTTAGCATTTAAGGGCTCTAATCTTGCATGCAAAAAATGACCATTTAAAGGCCACTTCGTTTTCCTATTCTCCCAACACAAAACCCCACATTCATGCAATACAAAGGTGCAAACAAGATTACATAACTCTACCTTAAATCCTTCGTTTTATGTCAATCCCTTCATTTTCACTCGCTCCTTGACTGCAAGCCTCCTCCCAAAGCTGATCTGCATTCACACATGGACAAAAAGAGATCTGCAAACATGCATTTCATATACTAATTGTTGGGTTAGATGTGATAATATCATAAAATAAATACACAATTTGAACACATGATATGATGGGACAAAAAAAGTATTCCTTTTTGTATTAATCTTCACAAGAGTAAACTTACAATATGTGGCCGACACTGCTCCTCGAACCTGGTCCTGGGCTCCTCTTTACAATGCACCAACTACTCAACCTCATAATACAATTGCAGGAAATTGGGGCAAAGGGGAGATAAATTTGGGCAGAGTTCATATGCTTTTCTTCTTCTCCTTTTTTAAATAGGACCCCTACCCCTTCTTTTATAGGTATTTATCTGGTTGAATTACTGGCCATAGGCAGTCAAACAGTTTTAGCAATTTCACGAATCTCTGTTTCCCGTCTGCAACTTTCCATTTTTCATGTTTTTGTCAGTATACGCGGATTGTAGAAGGCCTGTAGGCATATGGATGTGTGCATACGTGGGATGTATAAGGCCAGGGCACATGTGGCTCAAAAAAGAGGGCTTTTTAGGAGATCTTGGCTCAATAAATTGGAAAATAGTAGTGCCTAAGGCTAGGTATGAAGGATGGGTGCAAATTAGGCTTATAACAGATGCCCCCTAAAGTGTGATGTCAGAAGAGCATATGATGGCCGAAATACTTTACCAATATTTATCAACGTGCCAAGTGAGTAAGACCAGAGACCAGTATTTGGGAGCTGCCATTTGCAAAATAACATTTTGTCTCTCCTATGTGAGCTTACCCATGCTTGGGATAAAAAACTAGAATCATGGCTTCCAATCAAATACACTGCAGATCCATGTCATATAACTATATAAAGTGTAGCAGCGAGAAATACACTGTGGATCTACATCTCAAAATCAAAAGATATACATGTAGAGTATCCATCTTCAAGAAGCTAAGTGTCATTTGATGGCTGGAGATGATGTTTTCAAAGCTCGAGCAACAACTTTAAGATCTTCAAAACTCGGGTAAGAGTGTAATGTGAGTGTCTGACTTCATTACCCAGAGGTCTTTGAAATCTCGTCGTGAATAGACAAGAGGATCTCGGTGATCATGCAAAGAACTTCATTGATTTTGAACAAGGATTTTGATTGGTGTTTTAGGATGGTCGGGCATGAGGACAAGAGACAAACTGTAGAAAGGATGACACGAGCTTGGTAAAAAATTCCCTTGGACAGTAGCACGACAAATGATGAGACTCAGGCAGCATGATATTGACATAAGTTGACGATGCAGGAGGCAATGCTAACTCTCCATATGTTCGGAGGAATAACCAAATGGAGGAGAACACGGCTCTATGAGAAAAACTTCCTAAGTTCATACTATATCCAAGATCTTTGACGAAAAAATGAAAAGATGTGCTTTTTCCAAGGGAAAATCCTTGTGCTGCCAACAAAAAGAAAATACTTTTCCATTCCTCTTTTTGGTGTATATTTGATTTTTTTGTCTTTTTTCAATAATTTTGGAAAGCTTTTGAAAAACGAATAAAAGAATGTTACATTACAAAGGAGGAACGAGTGTCTCTAACATACTAGTTCCAGGTGCAAGGAACACACTGATGCTCAGAGCAAGGGGACATATGTAGAAAGGGGACACTTGGAAAAAAACTCCATGGGCCAAAGGTGTCAAGATGCAGATGCAAAGTGCTGCATGGCTTGTGTATAAGGCATGCTTCAGATGGTTTAGTTGAGAGCAACATGGAGCCGGTCATTAGGCCAAAGAAGCGGGTATGAAAATGCGGTTAATAAGAAACACAATGGTAATGTCCTTCGATGTAAGTTTAACAAACCTAGAGAAGGTAAGATCGGTCGATTTTTCATTTTTAGAGAGTCTGAAAAAGCATAAAAGAAGACTCCGCTGGGGTACCTTTTTCGAAAATAGTCTAGTCGGTTCGAAAAATGGGTAAACAAGCACCGAAAAGACGACTATTCAAAATCATTTTAACGAGTGTGACAAAGACAAGATCACTCGACAATCTTTTCATTTTTAGGGAGTCTGAAAAGAGCTTAACTATGGACCCCATAAAGGTTGTTCTTCTTGACCATTTTAACGAGTGTGAAAAAATAAGGTCACTCGACGATCTTTTCAATTTTAGGGAGTCTGAAAAGAGCTTAACTATGGACTCTGTGGGGGTTCCTTTTTCGTAAATTTAGTCCCTCAGGCCTGAAAAAGGGTTAAAATCATACCTGAGAATACTCTTCTAGGGAATCGAAGCTCCTAGAGTATACCTTTTTTTGTACAATTGACCATCCAGACTGAAAAAGGGGTAAACTACTGCCGGATAGACGTGTCTTCAAATTTCAGTTTAACGAGCGTGAAGGTCAACAAGATCACTCGACAACCTTTCATTTTTAGAGGGTCTGAAAAGGGATTAAAATAAGACCCGTTTAAAATTTTGGGAGTCTCGAGGGTGAGGTCAAGAGTGATAAAGAATCATGCAGATGAGGCTCAAACTCGTAATCAGGACAAGACTAACAGGGACTCCCGAGCCTATAGTCATTACCAACAACATGGATGTTGAAAATGAAAGCAGGATCTAGCTAGGGCATCCATGAAGGGGAAGGCTCTACCACAGAATTACGACACTTCTAAAGTAGCAAAGATGGTTCTGTGTCACAACTCGGTGGGTTCGATCCTATGGCAAAGTGATAAAGACAACGAGATACAAAAAGTGGAGGTGGAATCCTAACTTAAATGATCAAGTTGAAAAAATGATATTTTTACCAAAGGACCTTCAAAAGTGACCCAAATATACCAAAAGCTTCCTGATACCCGAAGTGATCTCTATCGTAACCTTCCCAAAGAATCTCATGAACCATACTAAATGATTTTTAGTTTAGAAAAAAAGACAAGGGGGTCCAAAAAAAATGACAAAAAGGGGCCAAAAAGTCTATAAATAGAAGCTGGAAACTCATTATCGCCATTGTTGATTTGGGAAATTGACTCTGGAGCCAAAAACACCCCTTTGATAAAAGTGTTGATTATGGGAGCTTCAGTGGACGAAACAAACTTCCGACTGGACCAAGTAAGTACAAATTCACTCCTCTTGCATTTCATTTTTTATTTTATGTATTTTATTTCATTTTTGGGGGGGGCGTCGACCTTTAAAAGGGTTGGCCTTAGGAACACGTGGTTTGTCTTGGGACAGCATGTGTATGCACGCATGCAGAAGAATTACTGCATGCGTGCATACACGACTGTCACCACTACAGCCTGCGTATGACCCAATTTTGTGAAAAAATTAAAAAGCAAGATCTAATTCCCCTCCTGAACTTGTACTTGCAAGATGTATGTTCACTGGAGGGAAAGAGAGCATGAAGACATTGAAATTTTGGTCGATGAGGACCCTGGTGTGACTATTGCATTGACTCAATGTGGGCTATTGAAATTCTACCAGTGTCCACTCATGCGGGCACAACCGAGGCTACTGAACAACTTGATAGATTATTGGCATCCAAATGCAGAGGCCTTCATGCTTGAAGGTCAGTCGTTGACTCTGACGACATAGGACATATACTTCTTGACTGGCCTCTCGAGGAGAGGGAAACCAGTTAAATTCCACACATTTCCTTTAGGGCCTCATAACATAGCATAGTTGATTGGGCTCCATTGTGAGGTAGGGACTGACAAAGTGGGCACACAGGTGCCGATCAACAAGATATCTAACCTATCATTGAAAGTGATAGTACTGATGATTGGGAAGATCACTGGATTTGTTGCACTTCACCAAGATTCCCAAGAACACATGCATTGTGTGGTGCAGTGTTTGAATGCACACATGTTTGATTGGAGCTCAACATTACTTGACTGCATGAAAAGGCAGTTGACTGAGTGCCGCATGCAGAAGCACAAAAAAATTGGGTTTGGGACCATACTTTGTGCATTATTCTTCGAGAGGCTGCCCAGTATTATCCCTCGAGAGATAGTATGAGGGCACATAACCACATTCCCAGCCGTATGTATATGGGCGACACTGTTTCTGTGACAGGGTGGTGGAAGGACCGTGGAGGCCTTCGATGACAAGTTCTTCGACTGGTGGTCTCGCCAGATTCCAGCGATAGAAGACTACCCATATGCTGGCATTAAATTTTCTAGAGACCCAGATATGGTTGTTCCTCCCGGAGTAGTGCGAGGAGAGTTGGGTAAGTTTTTGATTTTTATAGTTTTTAATTTTTATTTGCTTTTATATATATCATTTTTTTGTGTGTGTACTAGAGTATCTGAAAATGATTTGTTTGTTATGTGCAGACGTGCGACCAGTGTGTCTGGATGATTTTACGAGGACCAAAGGATGTCCTCATCCAGAGGCAGGAGCCATGGGAGCCGCCAGACTGGAAGGAGAAGCAGGGGGGCCTCAACTTGGGGAGGCCAAGAGAGTTTTGAGGTGGGTAGAGTGGAACCTTACCGCTCTTACTCGCACTGTGACTATGGCAGAGATTGAGGATCTGCCACCCTCTATGCAGCCTCACGTAGTTGGAGTGCCATGGACTTGGGTCCAACTTTTTCGATGTTTGGAAAATGTCGTTGTACACTACAGTCGGGCCAACAAGCCCTTCCCTTAGCTAGGTTGGATTGCTTATGTGTCATGAGAACTTTTGTACATTTTTTAGGGCATAAGCCCAATGACTCATACAGTGTATATTTTTGAGGCGCTCGCGCCCACACTATACTCTGATACA